>QRDG01000625.1:0-152036 GCA_012064385.1 Puccinellia tenuiflora | reverse complement strand
GACTTCTCTTCCCTAAACCTATTTTACTTGTGGCGGCAGTGTCCAGAGGGAGCTCAGGCCAGCTCAGGGGGAGATTAGATGATGGATTCTTCTGAGGAGATTCCCCCACTGTAAGATCCAATCTCGCATCTCTTCCGATTCTCCAGTTTGTAATTTGTGTATGTTCACGCTGGATGCTTCGTCTTGGAGCCAATTTGGTTGAAGAATTCATTCACCTGTGATGGATCTGCCCAAGGATCAATACACTCATATACGCAGAGGCTTTTCCTGGCACCCACACTTGTGCCTTTTCTCTTTTGTTCAACTTGTCAAATAAACGGACTGATTACAAGGCTTAAATAGCCGGAATACTGTCCTACACACGCACACACGCACTAACAACCTGATCCACTAATTACTCACCACTAAGTAGCTACGGCCACGCACACAAGCTTGAGTCACTACCAAGTAACTCGGTCGCATGCTGCTAATAAACTCTGCATGCAGATATGACTAAAAAACAACGAAATAAACTAGATGAATATCCAACCTAGCACTTATAAAAAGATTAGTTCCAACAACCTGCATTGACGCCGGCTTGCCAATTTTTCCAGCTTGGTCGATACCAGCAAGACAGAATGTGCGGATGGCAGGACACAGGAGCGGCATCCCCCACCATCGGGGGCTGCAGCCGCCGTGTCCAAGGTGCTTGAGGACAACAACCTCCTCATCGAGATCCTCCTCCGCGTCGGCTTCCCCACCACCCTCGTCCGCGCCGCCCTCGTCTGCAAGCGCTGGTACCACCACGCCTCCGACCGCGGATTCCTCAAAAGTTTCCGTAAGCGCCACCCGCCCCGCCTCCTTGGCTTCTACATCAACGAGCAAGGGCCGGTCTGGTCAGCTCCACGTTTCGTGCCGATGCTGCCGCAACCCCTAGAGCTCGCAGCCGTTGTCCGTCGTGCCCTTATGATCTCATGGTGTCGATCATGGACTGCCGGAACGGCAGCGTCTTCGCCAGATGTTACAAAGGAAGAGAATTTGCACTTGAACTGCACCGCCCACTGTGTCCCAAGGGAGGGATGCCCATTGTCCCACCATTCCCAAGCATCCAGGACCCCATCCAGAAAATTTTGGGCGCAATACTGTCCAAAGAAGAAGAAGGCACCTTGTCCTACTTCTATTTGTTGGCGGCGTGGACTAGGGGGGCAAGAAATTTCAAGATGAGTTTATATGTGTTGCAAGATGACGCATGGTGCCTGCGCACCATCGCTACAGACCAGATCCTCCAACCGCTGACGGGACCAAAGGCTGTGCTAGTTGGCGACAAAATCTATATGGCTGCCGCCTTCAGTGACGACATTCTTGTGTTTGATTGTACCGCCTCAAGTTTATCCAGAATTCCGCTCCCACAAGAAGTGAAATATCACCCTTTTAGCACCACCTTGTCACGGGCTGATGAGCTTCAACTTTTGATTTCCGATGCACATAACATTTGAGTGAATATCGTTGTGCTAGCTACTTCTCTTGTTAGTCAATTTGATATTCTGATACATAAGGTGGCAGTGAAATACTCTAATACTGAGTTACCTCCATCTTGATCCTTCCTCTTTTCCCTTGAACCAGGAATGCCATGTGAAGAAGGATATGAAGAAGGTTTTTGGATGGTCAGCGACAATTTGGGAATTGCCAAGGATAGCAGAGAGCCATATTTCTTTAGTAGCAGTTTGAACCGTCTTTGTTATAACTCGTAGTGGATTAGTTAGGATGCAATGTAATCGGGGCAGGTAGTCCTATCCCTATGGTATTGGTACCATGATCATCTTCCATCGAGATATTGGTTTCGTTAAGAAGACTCATTGAATGCATGATTAGTAGCTATGTCGTGTAATCTGCTAGTGTTCTGGCAGTCTCTTGGTTCCAATGCTTGCTGTGCTTGTTAATTGTAGTACTTGCAGAATTGGTCATCGGTTTACCACTGAAATTTCTTGTCAATGAGAAACATTGTTTTTGAGACCAAAGTCTGTCTACTCTACATGGAGAGCTATGGATCATCCTGACTGCAATATCAGTGACCTCCACTCATTGAGTGCCTGCAGATCACCATTTTCCCTTTCCAGCTGTTGTATGCAAACCATGGTTAGAGCTATTCATTTGTGTGTCTATTTAGTAGTGGATTTAGTTTTTTCAGTCTGTTCATCTAGCATAATATCACTAGTGTTGATACTGCTGCTGTAGAAAAGTTGTCATCGTGACTCAATCTGATTTGATCACTCCTTGCTGATACATTTGTACCGTAACTACGGTCACTAGCGGGCTTTATTGGCACTGGTAAATGGGTGTAATTGTTTGTTTAATATTTCAGTGGAGCATGCTCTGGAGGAGGTCAAGGATAGAGTTCTCTACTTTGCATCCTTGTACATCATGAACTCTTGAAATATGATACCTTCAGTAGTTCATTATGAATTGTTCTTGTATAGGAGTTGAATATAAGGAATGTCGTTTTCGCCGGTTGGAATTAATCAAGTGAGTACATATTTATCTCTGATTTCTCATGCTACGTCATGGATGCACGTTATGAACTACCTAGCCTTTTGACTGAACGTTATCACTTCTGAATGATACTGCTAAGAATTTTTTATAAGAATGTTATTTTGAAAGTGAGGACCAGAGTCAGTCACGAGTGTCAGTATTTATCTGAAATACGAGATCACTTTAGAAACCATGCAGTTACCAGCAATGATTTTGTAACTTTTCTGCTTGGCACAGTTTGCAAGTGGATTCAACGGGATCAGCAGCTTCTGCAAGAGTAGAGGCTTGCCGCTGGCAGAAGCTGAGTACCATGAGTCGATGTACTGCACTTACCACGTTGTCATAGGAAAGTGCAAAGTTCAGATATATGTTCTCTTAACAAAAGACATCACCAAGAATAACTTTTGGTTCTCAAAGCTAAAATTATTCCTGAGCCAAATGTATGGTCATATACCGTTCTGCCTATGTTATTTCAGCGTGGCACTCGTGTGTTATAATGTAGCTTTTTTTTTTGTGGGTGTTCTATGTAGCTTGGAAAACCATGTATTTAAATAATTATTATTTTCAAGTATGTAGCGTATCTCCCAATGATAATATATTCGATGCTAGCATGCTTGAGTGTTTATGCATCTGTTTTTAGTTTTATATACAACAAGTGTACAACCTAACAACCGGTATGGTGTGTATCATGAGCGGTACTCTATACTTGTAGTAGTCATCCTTGTGAATTGTTTCACTGGACTTACCAACTATAGAAGTAAAAGTAAAATATATGTATGCATTGCTGGAATAACTACATTACTTTCAATGTGTTCTCCATTCTATTGATCTTACAATGCTGGTGATTATCTCGGCTCTGACTATTGACTGTTCCATTTTTGCAATTCCACAGAAATGCCACGTGAAGAAGAAGGATGCCATCAAGGAAGTTTGCCTTGTGTGCAGATGCTTCCGAAAGTTGTTCCATTCCAGATGTGTTGGGCTCTACGGGCCTCTTCGAATATTTACTTGGGCCGGATCGGGATGTGGCTTTCATTATCAGGCTCAGAACCACAGTACTTCTCTCCTCCACCGCAGCACCCAACCGGCCGAAGAAAAATAGCGGCGGCGCCGGCGACCTCAGCCCTTCCGCGGCGGCGCCGGCGACGGCGACGATTTCTTCCCCACTCTCACGATTTGATTGAGGTGGGCGCTTATCCTTCCTTCTCTCTCTCAACTTCTTCGCATTTCATCCGCCACGGGAAACCCTAGCTGGATTTTTCTCCCTAAACCCTTAGCCGACATGCATATACTACTTTGATGTGGCAGCGTTCAGCGGGAGGAGCTCAGATCAGCTCAGGGGGAGATAGATGATGGCTGCTACTGAAGAGATCCCCCCACCGTAAGATCCAGTCTCCCCATCTCTTCCAATTCTACTCGCATTTCATTTCGTCCTTCTGGGTACTACGTGGCATATTAGATGAATTTGCTAGGTAGTGCGGGTATAGCAGCCTGAAATCTGCATTCTATGGCTGGGAATTGCGATTCCATATTAAAACTTGTGACCTCTCTAGATGAAATGCTATGTAAATACGGCAGTACCTTTTTACTCTGCATATTATGTTTTTTTTAAGTCAAAGTTTCTAAACTTTCACCAACTTTATATTAGAAATATCAATAATATGATATTTAATAATAAACATAATATGCATTGACACCGGCTTGCCATTTTTTCCAGGTTGGTCGATACCAACGAGGCACAGTGTGCGGATGGCAGGACAGAGGAGCGGCATTCCCCAGGGTCGGCTGCAGCTGTCTCCAAGGTGCTTGAGGACAACCTCCTCATAGAGATCCTCCTCCGCCTTGGCTTCCCCACCACACTCGTCTGCACCGCCCTCGTCTGCAAGTGCTGGTACCACCACACCTCCGACCGCGGGTTCCTCAAGAATTTCCGCAAGCGCCATCCGCCCCGCCTCCTTGGCTTCTACATCGACAAGCAAGAGCCTATCTGGTCGCAGCTCGACTCCCCTCCGTATTTCGTGCCGATGCCATCTCAGCCGTTAGAACTCGCTGCCTTTGTTCGCCGAGTTGCCGGATATAGCTTCGGCAATCTATCGTTCAGGTACTGCCGGAATGGCCACATCTTTACCAGATGTCGCCAAGGTGCGAAAATTAAACATGGACTGCACCGCCCGCTGTCTCCTGAAGAAGGCATGCCCATCTTCCTACCAGTACCAACCCCCAAGAAGCCCTTCGATGAACTTTTGGGTGCAATACTCTTTAAAGAAGAATGTGGCGGCTTGTCCTACATGTATCTGTTGGCAGAGTGGACTACGGAGGAAACAAATTTAAGCGTATATGTGTTGCAAGATGGTGCCTGGGGCATGCGTCCCATAGCTACACACCAGATAGCCACACACCTGATCCTTCAATCGCTCTGTGCAGCAAAAGCTGTGCTCGTCGGCGACAAAATCTATATTGCTAACTCATTGAGTAGTGACATTGTTGTGTTTGATTTTATGGCCTCAACTATATCCAGAATTCTGCTCCCACCGGAAGTGAAATATCACTATTCTACCAGCACCTTGTCACATGCCGATAATGCTTCCAGTATATATCTCACCCATGTCCATGTCAAAGAGCTTCAACTTCACATATGGCTCCACAAGGGTGACAACTGGTTGCTAATCCATACAATTTGTTTGCATGAGATGTGTGAAAATTTGAGGATGATAGATCACACGCTCGAGGACGAGAATACTGATTTTCCCTATGTATGCCACGTGGGGGATTATGCTGAGTTTGTATTCTTGGAAATGTGTGGATGCACATTCTATCTAGATGTCACGAGAAAGACATTCCAGAAAGTGCATGAGATGGCTGAAAAGGATCAAAGTTTCAATGTCTATCCTTTTATGATGACATGGCCACCCATTTTCCCCGCACTCAAAGATGATCCTGCAAGGTTTTTCATTTGGCTTTTTTATTATCTGTATATTGCTCCTGCTAGGTTAAAAAGTTCTGCACAGTTTGGTATAGCCCATGGAATGTTGTTCGGTACATGATTGTGTCCTTAGTCCATTTTGATAGTACTAGTTTTGTGACATTAGATAGTGTTTTCCTTATGATGTTCTGAAATCACTATGACATAAAAAATTAGAAAGCAACATGTATAAGAGTTGAAAGTTCCTAGCCTTATTTTCATGTTGGACCCTATATTTTGTTGGCCCGGAATATTATCACAAATCCGTCAACCCTGGAATTTTGAGCTTCTATTTCTTAATATAATCATGGTGTATTCTTCTACTGCCTAGGATTTGCAATGTCTATCCTTTTATAAATCTTGTAGAGGCTACAAAGGTTTGCAATGTGCATCATGTTAATCTCTTTTAGGATTTGCTACTTTGTTTCGCAACATGCTTCCCGCTTAGTTCATTTTTGTACATGATCAGTAGACCATTATAATCCACTTTCTCCATTGGTGATGCTCCAGCTCCATCACTTATGTCAGTGGTTCATTAATTCATCAGCCATCACACTTTTTGGTATTATTGTGGAATAAACTGTAAAATGGAAATATGCTGGTGTGGGATATGAATACACTTCTGTGTTGTTGGAGCTTCTCGGATAAAAAATTGTATGGTGTGGGTAATGAATACACTTCTGTGTTGTTGGAGCTTGTCGGATAAAAAACAGTAACGGGTGGGACAAATACGTTATGTGACTTTGGTGTGCACATTAATATTTTCTATGGCTGTTCTAGCCACTTTGTCTTCGTTTTCATTTGATATTCTGGTAAGTATATATACTGACCTTTGTCATTTTTCTGTTCTCCTTGCACAGAAATGACTTGTGAGGAACAAACATATATGGAAGCTCTTGGATTGTGCCCATGCCATCAGCTACAAGGCTGGCATCAATGAAGTATCGTATTGAGGTGCATTTCCTTTAGTGATATAGACTAATTAATTATGAACTAGGATGCTATGTAACTAGAGCATCACCTGTGTGTGTATCCCTGTCAGTGTTGTGCTTACAAGTGTTGTGACTGAGATCTTCGTTTCGTGTTGTTGTTGAAGAAAACTCCATGCATGATGAGTTGATGGTGTCTTGTATCATCTGTTTGCATGCCAGTATCGTGGTTCCACTGTTTGTTTACAGGATGAGTTAGCGATGTGTCATATACTTAACTGCAATGCAATGGTTGGAAATAAATGTGTTATTACTCGGGTTGTTACGCACTGTATTTGCAGAATTTCTCTTTGCTGTTCACCTTTCCGGAGCCGGTTCAGTTAGCTCTAATGTAACAGTAAGAAGACGCTGCTGCTTGTTAGATACCAACCTTTTGTATAGGCACCGGCAAATTGATGAACAAGCTCTGGTAGATGCATCATATATGTGAGGATAACATAGTGAGGTGCTGATGATTTCCTTATTAGGCTAACTCAATAGCATGAAACATATATGCATATAGTACCTAGTTAGACTGAATTAAGGCAACTACAAGTAATAATCAATTGATGTCTGATGTTTTTGTTGCCAGCATGAAGTGAAATTACTACAGAAATCAGAAACACGAAAACATTCTGTAGACACACACTGGTAATTCTTGTGTAACAATCAACATGACAGCATCCCTTCGTCCTTAGACAGATTTCCTGACCTAGGGGCACTCAGGTCCACATATGACAATCCATCAACTCACATAGCTTTCAAGCATCCTCTTCTCCTCTAGGGTGGCCACCAAAATAAGTTAGAGACGAACATAACAACACAATCTGAGGCAACAGTACGTACTAGCACTTAAAACGTTTCTTCGTAGCTATCAAAAATTAATTGTTGCGCTGTGGTACCAGCAAGTCAGCAACGATCCTTGCACGGGGTACTTAACAGATTAATGTATACAATATATCTTCTTCTTTATTTATAGCAAAATGCATGGATACCGGAAACGCAGTTAGATTAGTCTTCGGGCATGCTGAATGGAGGTTACGAGAGACTGTTTGTTGCCTCCACACTTGGCTTAATTGGTTTCCTAGCTAACCAACTTTACACACACATCAAGCACCGTAAGACTTCTGTCCCAGCAAGCAACCATGCATGATATATACGCTGGAAAAACCTTTCCTTTTTCTCTCGTTTCTACGAAGTCTCTTTCTCTCTTCTCTTCTAGCGCGAACTCGTTTCGATGAAAGACAGCCAGTGTCTGGCGCTGGTGCTTGTGGTATGGTTGGCGGTCGCGTCAGCGACACTTGGGCAGAGGCAGACAAGGAGCAGGCATAATAAAAATCTGACGAGAGGGAGTTTTCCGAAAGTCTTCGTGTTTGGCACCGCCGCCTCCGCCTACCAGGTTAATTTACCTACTCATGCTTGTTCCATATATGATCCATGGAACGTGCTAACTGGTAACTGCAACGTTTAGAGAGATTATATATATGTCTTAGATATGAAGATTACGACACATACATGATTGTTAGGAGCATGCAATACTGAACAAAAAAGGACGCAAACGTAGCTTGACCTGTTCTCTTAAAATTCTCAAAAACTTCTACGAGCTGCGGGTGAATCTTAGGCAAATAGTCATTCAAATGTCTTCCATGAATTGCTTAGGAGATAAACGTTAATTGATAGTACTGCTAATCAATAAAATAATCAAACTCACCCATCAAAATGTGGATCTGATGGTGATGCATCGTGAAGTCTGAAAAGGAATGTTGTTCCCCTAAGAGTCTTGGGTGAGAAAAAAACACAAAAAAAGTTGGTAGCATCACACATATATTCATCTCCGAGTGCGACTTGATTGCGAGAGAACCTTTCTGATGAGTAAACTGGTGTCACGGTGACTAAACATCTTTATATTGTAAAATGGTTATACATATTTATTTTTAGAAAAAAGTCCATATCAGAAATCTTTTTATGCCGACTAATTGGCTAGGTCGTCTTTTTTACGGCACTGTCAGAAATCATTAGCATAGAGATCAAAGTTAGACTATAACACAGCTGTTGGATTCAGTAACAGTAATATCTACTAATGCAACTATGCACCAACATACTACATAACTGTACAATCGTGGAATACATACATATTTAAAAATCATATATATGATTTCTGAAATCATGTTTTTTAAATGTAGTACGAAGGAGCCGTCAAGGAGGATGGGAGAGGACCTACAATTTGGGACAAATTCGCACACAAGTTTGGTAACATTCACAATTTTCTCTTCAATGATGCATTAGCAGAATAATATTGGCGTTTTGGTCAAAACTGAAAGTTCTATGCTTCTACATGGTGATATAATCTTCCCATATGTACATTTTCTACTTTGTAGGGAAGATCCTGGACTTCAGCAATGCGGATGTTGCAGTTGACCACTACCACCGTTTTGAGGTTTTTATTTTTAACTATGAGGACTATATTAGTGCATCAAAATGATACAAATTATACTTGAGTATGTATTGAATATGGGTATGGAATTTTAATCACAAAATATAATTGAAGAAACCAAACTTCAGGAGGACATTCAGCTCATGGCAGATATGGGGTTGGATGCTTACAGATTCTCAATTGCATGGTCCCGAATTCTCGCAAGTATGCATTAACAATCTTGCACCTCTTAGTTATCGGACTATAAATAATAAACAAGAGGTTGTAAAATTCTAGATACATTCTTGCTTGATATTCAGATGGCACGGGTGAGGTCAACCAGGTAGGCATAGACCATTATAACAAGGTGATCGATGCACTCCTAGCAAAAGGTGAACTCACCAAAATCGACAATTATACATTAATGAACTCTCTTTGTCAAAGTTAATAACAAATAAGTGTTGAGTACAAAGTATCTCTGAGTGTGCTAACAAGATAAACTAGTTTCTCTTTTCCAGGGATTGAGCCATATGTGACGCTCTACCACTGGGACCTTCCCCAAGCCCTGGAGGATAAATACATGGGGTTGCTTGAGAGGCAGATAATGTGTGTAAAATAGACAACTTCATCTGATTATCTCCATCCATGGACTGTTTGGTGAAGCATTCCCTGGTTAATCCAACGGTTGCCATGGTTTCTGAATGCATGCAGCAATGACTACGTGGCATATGCTGACACGTATTTCAAAGCGTTTGGGGACAGGGTGAAGCGCTGGATCACCTTCAACGAGCCACACAGCGTGGCCGTGCAGGGGTATGACAGTGGGATCCATGCGCCGGGTCGATGCTCCGTTCTGCGCCATCTCTACTGCAAACAAGGGAGCTCCGGCACTGAGCCCTATATTGTTGCTCACAACATTATCCTTGCTCATGCCATGGTTTCAGACATGTATAGGCACACCTACAAGGTCAGATTTTGGCATCATATTTTTTTAATTCAATTCAGGTTTTGATATATGAAAACATTGGAAATGTTGTTTGAAATGAAGAATAGAGTGATGTATATACATAAATATTTGGATGATCGAGGATTGGCGCCACAGGCATCCTATGCAAAAGTGTTTTTTGTGAGAAAAAGAGTGTTTTAATTGTTGCAATGATACTGTGCAGGCAGCGCAGAATGGAGAGCTAGGGATATCATTGGATGTCATATGGTACGATCCTATCTCGAACTGCACGGCTGATGTTGAGGCAACCAACAGAGCACAAGAGTTCCAGCTGGGCTGGTGTGTGGGCTTCACTAACAACCTCCATTATTATTTCCTAATCTGATCATGGATAACTGATGTTTTGTTTTTGAAAGGTTTGCCGACCCATTTTTCTTCGGGGATTACCCAGTGACAATGAGATCGAGGGTCGGAAAAAGGCTGCCGAGGTTCACAACGAAAGAGGCTGATCTGGTGAAGGGCTCCCTGTACTTCATGGGGATCAATCACTACACCACATTCTACACAAAGGAAGACCATTCCACTGTCATCAAATACTTGTTGAATGATACATTGGCAGACAGCGGATCTATCAGCCTCCGTAAGTTTTGTTCCCCCTTTGTATCGTGCAATTTCGAATCTAAGTAAGTACTGATGTTTGTACACTTTTGCATGTGTTTCAGCCTTAAAAAATGGGAAGCCAATTGGAGATAAGGTAATCATCATGGTAGCAACATGCACATGCTTCTTCCATTTGAAAATAAAATTCATTATCCAGCAAATTTTTATTTGTATGATTAATGATTTGGTGCGGTAATTTTGCATTTTGGTTTCTGAAATTCGTTGTATACCTCACTGAATAATTCCTCTTATTTTCTCCACTGCGCAGGCCAATTCGATATGGTTATACATTGTGCCTGGCAGCATGAGGAAACTCATGAACTATGTCAAAGACAGATATAACACACCAACTGTCTACATCACTGAAAATGGTACGTATGCGCACTATGACTTTGCTCAATTATATAAGCACAACACTGCAAAATAAAGAACAAAAATCTGGTTCATGTTAACGAACTTAACTAACAAGTATGTGTTGTCAATCAACTGTACCTGATGCACCTTTGGCATGAAATTTGGTCTATTTCCACAGGGATGGATGACAGTAACAGCCCCTTCATCTCCCTCAACAAAGCCCTCAAGGAATAAAAAAGGATCAAGTACCACACTGATTACCTTACGAATCTAGCTGATTCCATAAGGTACTCATTTAAAACATTTTTAATACGGTCGGGTCAGTTCATTAAAGGTGTAATTTCTGTAGGGAGGATGGTTGCAATGTTCTCGGGTATTTTGCATGGTCCTTTCTCGACAATTGGGAGTGGACTGCTGGCTACACCTCAAGGTTCGGGTTGTACTTTGTAGACTACACGGATAAGCTCAAGAGATACCCCAAGAACTCAGTCCAGTGGTTCAAGAATTTCTTGGCATCGTCATGATCAAAGTTTGATAACTGACGTTAGAGGTCATGAGTTCATGACTACACATATACTAGCTATTTATCCATTAATTGTAAATATGACTGTATGGCATTTCTATGACTTTTTAGGTACCGACTGATTGAAAAAAATTAAATTTTACAAAAAATACAGGTGAACAGAAAATAATAGTGAACAGAAAATAAACTAAATTTAGATGAACCGAGAAAGTAGTTCGATGGGTTCCAAAAAATGTTCGGGGGTTTCAAAAAAATTTATTTTTGTATTACCAAGAAAAGGGAAAATGAAAAAAAGAGGAAAATTAAAGAAAAAGTAAAAAGGAATGCGGAAATGAGGAAATAAAAAGAACAAAGAAAAATAAAAACATGGATTAAAACGGAAAACCAATGGGCTGGCCCACACGGTCGGCCTTTGCAGGCGAGTCGGTGACAAGCGCTCGCAAAAAGCGATATATAGTGCATGCATTGTTTATTGCAACTACCTAATTTACCCTTTAGTGAAATAATACTTCTTTGTTCTGATAGTATTGCTAGCTCCCTACTGTAAAAAAAACCCCTTAAATTTAGTTGTAAAGAAAGACCAGGGGAAAGGTAGTATGTTTCTTTGTTTCAACAAGCTTGCGGCAGAGATCACCAATCCCTTTCATGTCTGAGAATCTTGAATCATCACGAAAGTTTTCAACAAAGTTATCAAGTTGGCAGCTAAGTTCTTCAATCTTGCTTTCACTTTGAAAATCATCAGGATACAAACGAGCCATAGCCAAAATTCTTTGCTTGTCAAAGTTAGAGAAAGAACCGGCAGGATCCAAACAACCCATTCCAAGAAGCAATGTAGTAGTTGTCTTACTAAAGCGGTCATTAAGCTCGACTTACAAAATATCAATAACAACACACATGACACTTTTGTAGTAATTCTCATTTGACCCTCGAGGAACATGCATGTCATTCATTTCTGGAAGTTCAAGATCATGTTTCATGCAAAAGTCGACCACTGTTGTAAACATAGCTTCCCAACCTTCGTTTCTCATTTTTTGAAGCCTTCTCTTAGTTGTAGCAAGATATGACACAACATTCACAATGTCCTGATCTTTCTTTTTGCAAAGCAACATTCAATTCATTCGTAATTCCGAGAATAATTTTCATCAAGTGCAGCATAAAAGCAAAATCAAATGTTTGTATAGTGTCCAGGACTCCTTTTGCTTAAACCTGTCAAAAGTGCTGGAGCCAAAGTCTGCAATAGCATCAGTAACTTTGACAACCGAGGAAAACATAACAGTCATGTTCTAGAGAGAACCAAAATGGGAGCCCCATCTTGTATCCCCAGCTCTTTTAAGCCCAAGTTCTTGATATAAACCTCTGCCAGTTTCAACTTCGCCCATTTGCAATGCCTCTTTTATTTCTTCAGCCAACCTTTCTCTAAGCAGATCCCTGTTCTTGAAAGAACCTCCTATTGTGGATAGGATAACACTCATCGACTCAAAAAGCCATACAACATCCTCATGATTTGGTGCAACTTCAACTAGTGTCAATTGGAGTTGATGAGCAAAACAGTGAATACTATGAGCAGCCTTAGAATCTCGCAGAACTAAGGTTTTCAAACCATTCAGATGCCCTTGTATGTTACTAGCACCATCGTAGCCTTGGCCACGGATTTGAGAAGGACTAAGCTTATGATATGTAAGAACAGAATAAATAGCTTCTTTGAGGGCAAGAGAAGTTGTTTGACTAACATGACAAACTCCAATAAGTCGCTCCATCACAAATCCTCTTCTATCAACATATCTTATAACAAGAGCCATCTGTTCCTTGTGAGATACATCCCGAGATTCATCAACCAAGATTGCAAAATACTCATCTCCGATGTCTTCTATGATTGCTTTAAGTGTTTCCTGAGCACAAGCTTGCACAATTTCTTTTTGGATAGTAGCAGAAGAAAACTTCAAATTCCTCGGAGCATTCCCTAACGTAATAGCACCTATTTCTGGATAGCGTGCAGCGAACCACTCATAGAAAGTAAGGAAATTGCCTTTCCTGATTGAACTTTCACTTTCATCATGACCCCGAAACGGCAATCCCAAACTGAGAAGCAACCTAGCAATATCGATGGATACAATAAGACGAGCTTTGTAGTCTCTCATAGATTTCTTTGTTTGTTTGCGTATAGCCGCTGCAATGGACTGCTTTTGGTTCATCAGATCACCACATCTTTTCACATTTTGATTATGAGAACTAGAAGGATCACCAATATGAACATCCAACCTCTTAAGGCTATTCCAAGTTCTCCACCCCTTTGTTGAAAATGTATCTCCTCCACCACGTCCACGCCTTTCAGTTTGAAACTGTCATGTATTCTGCACTAGCCATCTATCCCAAAAGTCCGAACTGATGGAAAGACTAGTGCAATACATATATACTGTAACACCCCCTCTCACGTGTGACTCGGGAGGAAGAGGCCACACGTGCAACCGGAAGAAAGCGACGGCGCGCAAGTCTCAGAGGTATGGCGCAAGACAGGCTCATACTTGGACACAAGGGGGGCTACCAGCAATTTTTAATAAATTGCACAAACCAGGACTCGAACTCGAGACCTTTGGCTCTGATACCATGTCATGTATCCTGCACTAACCATCTATCCCAAAAGTCCGAACTCGAGACCTTCGGCTCTGATACCATGTCATGTATTCTGCACTAGCCATCTATCCCAAAAGTCCGAACTGATGGAAAGACTAGTGCAATACATATATACTGTAACAGAAACAAGTAGCAAGGAAGACAATAAGCTGCATCTTCCTCTATACTGTACTCGAGCCAATTATATTGCTTAAACCACGCTGGTAAGAAATGACGCATAATCCCACTCATATCTGTTTGAGGGAAATTGTGATTGAGAGGTTGAAATGAACCTTTCTGAAGGTAAGCCCTTCGCACATCATCACGAACTTTGGCAGGCTTGTATTGTGAAATCGGCTTTCTTCGCGCAGGATCTGCTGGAAGAGCAGATAAATCCACCTCTTCTTTTTCTTCGATACAGACTGGTCTCGTAGGAGAAAATTCATTTGTGTTAAATTCATCTTAGTTGGGTATGTTTTTGTTTGCCGAGTATAGGTGACAGCGGGATAGCGATGCCGAGGCCGAGGCTGCGCCGGCGGCTCATGATGGCCCATGGTGCTCTCTCGCCGGCGTCGCTAGACGATGCGTCTCGGCCGGGATGGAGTTCACCGTCTTCCGCGGGTTCATGTTTCGCTGCCCTCGGAGAGGAGGAGGGGGATGTTGTGGAGGTCGAGGATCTTGCCGTGAGCGTCGCCGAGGGCGTTCCCGTGGAGGATCAGGTGGTGTCGTGCGACGATGTTCATTGACCGGCTAAATCCGACGCCGAGCTTGCCCAGGAATTCTGGGAATTCGTTGGGTTCCCGACGAAAGCCTCGCTGTTCTGGGAGCGAGGTTCCCCAGAGGATGACGGTGATGACACCCAAGGTACGTTGTGTGCTGATGTGTGCAGGTCCCCGGAGGCTTGCTCGCCGGAGATGGGTTCGGTGGAAGCTCGTGCTCGTTCTTGGTCGCCTCCAGCTGGACGGCCTCGTTCATCGCCGGCTGGGAGGCCTCGTTCGGTTGACGGCGGGATGGGTCGTGCGCTCCGGATGCCGGCAGTGCGTCTGGGCTAGCGTGGTCCTCTTCCTCGACCTCGGATCACGCCTCCCCCGTGCCTGGGCGAGTTCTTCTCGGAGAACTTGCTGGCGGTGAGGGCGGAGTCCGGTGGCAGGAAGGTGGAGCCAGCGGCCAGCGTTCTAATGTCGGCAGGCGTGGCCGCGGCCAGCGCGGGGTCCCCGGATCGGGGAGTCAATCAAGGGCTTCGTAAGCTGCATGCAGGTGGGCCAGGTGGGGCTCCAGTGGATCTCACCCGTCCGACGATGTGGGCGCATCTCGGCCGTCGTTTCAGAGGAGTTAGATCGAACCTGGATCGCTGCCCTAGGACGCATCCGCACCAGGCTCCCGACGTCGTCCACCCTCCGTTGCTCTAGCAATCCATCTACAACTCTCTGTCAGCAAGGACTCCTTCGCCGAGCACTACTGTCCGCGGTTCATGCCGATCTTATGTCAAGGTCCTCTCCTCGCCGTCCGTCGCCATGGTCGGCCAACCGCCGTGGGCGGGTGGTAGGCAGCCCCCGGCTGCTGCGGCTCCGTCGGGGTCGGGGGGCATCGGCGCCCCTGCGGCAGCGCTGGTCATCATCAACACCGGGGGGAGGCCTGCCGCCAACCGCCGTGTTGCTTCGGGGCCTCCCACCTTTGCTCCTCGTCAACAAGCTGGGGCAGTCCCTGCTCCTGTTCCGCTGCCACAATTCAGACCTGTGCAGGCAGCAGCGGGAGTTCAAAGACCTATCGGTAATGTCGCGTACGTTGTAGCAAATCGTGTGGGGCCTGGGCAGAAGAGGAAGAAGCATGCCGCTGCTGGCCATGGTGCGCCGGCACCGGGGCAGGGCTCGCTGCAGCGCGCTGTTGAGGTGAGACAGCAGAATGTGGCGGTCGCGACGCCACCAGAATTTTCAGCTACGGCAAACCCGGTGCCTAAGAAGGTTAAAGTTATTGCTGGAAGTGTAAAGCTAAAACCGATGCTACTAAAGATTGCAACGTCGAATATTATTGCTACGTGTGTGACAATGCAAAGCATCCGACGTCGAAGTGCCCTACTCTGAAGTTGCCAAAGCCTACTACCTTTATGGCTGGTTTTGGGGATGAGGATCTCATGTTCACTCAGTTACCGGACAGTGTGTACAAGGCGCAGATTTCACCTAGCATTCCTACGGCGTGTGTTAAGGTCATTGGCGAGATGGTCACAGCTGATACAGTGGAGAGACAGGTGGCTCGTATCTGTCAGGCACCGTCTTGGAAGTGGGAGGCTATTCCTCAGGGTGGTAATTCTTTTCTGCTTGGCTTCCCGTCTTTGGAGGATTTGCAGAGAGTGGATGGCCTAGAGTTGGGGGTACCGCAACAGGCAGCGAAACTTGTTCTCACTCAGTGGCTGCCTGAGGAGATACCGCACAAGATGGAGTTACACAAAGTTTGGGTCCACGTTATGGGTGTCCCTTATACTTTGAGGCATTTTCTCGGTCTCTGGGCAGTTGGCACTCTTATCGGAACCACCATTGATGTTGATCTCCTTGCTCTCCGCCGCCGAGGAATTATTCGCATCCTTGTGGGAATGGCTTCTGCTCATAGTTTCAGCAAAAAGAGTGATGAGTTTGGGCCCCTGATAAAATCTGATGGTGTTCTTATGCTAAAGGGGTACGACTTTACTTTCCGTCCTGAGCCAGTGGACTTTGTGCCGGAGGCGGATTTTGTGCCTTTTGCTTGGAACCGGAAAGACAAGGATGACGGAGCGGACAAGGGTTTGGGTGGTAAAGCTGGGGATGGAGCTGATCCTAGTGGCGGCACCCAGCCGCAGGGGTCCGATGGAGATACTGAGATGGCAAATGCGCCGTCCTCGAGGACAACGGGCAACAACACGCTCATGAATTCTGTGCAGGCTCTTCTTCGAGGGATGGCGTTTACGCCTATCAACCCTAATCCCCGTGCTTACCGTGCTGATGTTGGTGGAGAAAGAGTGGCTTCACCACCTCGTCCACGCGAGGATCGACCCTCATCGCCAGGAGGTAGCCCGTTGATGTCTACTACACAGTTCTATTCTTGTAGACTTGTTGGGCCTCCAAGCGCAGAGGTTTGTAGGACAGCGGCAAATTTCCCTTAAGTGAATAACCCAAGGTTTATCGAATCCACGGGAGGTAGAGGTCAAAGATATCCCTCTCAAGCAACCCTGCAATTAAGATACAAGAAGTCTCTTGTGTCCCCAACACACCTAATACAATTGTCAGTTGTATAGGTGCACTAGTTCGGCGAAGAGATGGTAAAATGCAAGTGATATGGATGGTAACAGGTGATTTTGTAATTCTGTAATAAAAATGGAAGCAAGCAAACAAGTGACAAAAGTGACTAAAAACGGTGTATCAATGCTTGGAAACAAGGCCTAGGCTTCATACTTTCACTAGTGACTACTCTCAACATCATTAACATAATTAAACACATAATAGTTCCACAAAAACACATGCATGGTAGACGTTACTCGGAGATCATTCTTTCGTGGATCAAATAGGATGAGAATTGCGTAGGGCTATGAAAAGCACACCTTAAAGTTCGTATTCCACATCTATGGACACTTCATGCTGTCACTATCCGCATCCAAAGATAGTACTAACAAACACCACAACATATTTCTTGAATAGTCTCTTTCTTCAATAACAAGCATCAAGAAACCTCATGATCTATTCAATCCAACAATAATAAAGAACAAACTCATGATGAAGATCCTTCCAATCTATTATCCATAGAGTCACACACGGCACCCACACTGTCACCGAGATACCGTGATCACAACGGTGACTCCGGAAATTATACTAAATAACACCACTTGAGCAACATCATATCCATTACACATAGGGAAACATCATGTATTCAACTACACTAACAAAGCTCATAATCACAACGAAGATCACATCATGGGAGAGAGAGATAACTGATGCATCTAAAATGCATACATGAACTTTGCACTATAATAGTCATATTCCAATCATATTTGCATCATATAAGGGGTATATTACTGTTATTTAATGATTTTTGGTAATTAATAATGATTTCCCCTTTTTATGGAATTAATCCTGCGCAGGCAGAAAACCCCTATTTCTTTCCTTATTTGTTTCAGGACCTTAACGACGTCATAATGAGCTATAAATTTACGGGGGTCATTATTTTGGAAGGAGAAGATTTAGGAGCGAAAGAAGTCAACGAACGGAGGCCGGAAGACCAAAAGGGGGGTCCCACGCGGCCAGGTACTATAGCCGCGTGGGCCTATCCCAATTGGCCCTCGTGGCCCCGTTTGCGTCGATCCTTCGCCCAGAAGCTTCCTCCTGACCTAAAAACGCCTATATAAAGAGCCCCCCGACGTTCTCCAAAGGGAGAGCCGCCACATGAGAGAAACAAGAAACAGAGACCAGGAGGCTGCAGATTGGAGGGGGGAAACTCCGGCGGAGCCCTGCCGGAGAGGTCTCCTTCTTCTCCATCGACATCTCCACCGTCTCCATGATGAAGAGGCAGTAGTCCACCTCTGGACTATGGGTTTGTGGCAGTAGCATATGTATCTCTCTCTCTCTTGAGCTTCACTAATTAGCACCGTATGAGCTGCTGAACATGATTACGGTCACCGTTGTATTACCATTGTGGTGGATCTTTCTATGAGTTAATATATGTTGAGATTGCAATGTTATATTTCTGTTATGAAAGTAGATGCATATTATGTACCCCGTTCTTGTATCCTTGTTATGATCAAGCATGTTTATGAGAGCGTGTGTGGGGGAACGTGTGCATTAGTTGGAGTAACGGGGGTGGTGAAGTGATAACCTGACAACTTAATATCATGATCCATGGGTGTTTACCTTACTTTGTTACCTCACTAGGGATAAACCAAAATACCATGTTGTAGGGTAGGAGGAGTGACATGCCTCTACCTAAGACTAGATCCATCATGTGTTTATTTTCACTTCATGTCATTAATCTTAAAGCTATACTCTGATGTTATCTTAATTACTAAGGTGCATGATTTAGTTCACATCTTGGTGGATTATAAGTGAGACTAATAATCAAAAGGTCTCTATGCTAGGACGTGATGCCCATATAATTAGTAACATGTCATTAACCTTGTTTGCAATCTCATATGTTAAATCTATGTCTACTCATTTGCCACACTATATCAAAGAGAGAGTGCATGTGTGAAACCATGAACCCCGGTCCATTTTTAATCATAAGAAACACTTTTCCAACCACTTTTAAACATCTTTTACATTCAGCCATTTTAAAATCAGAAAATACAAAAACACTTTTACTTCTTGCATTCACATATAAAAACCCCAAAAATACCATCCATCGTCATTATTATCATCCTTGCATACTTATTTACCACAATTGCATATTTATTTACTGTTTTGCATTCATTATCATCTTAATATCATTCTCATACCTTGTGCTTGACAACCACTTGGTGAGGTTGAGGGCACAAAGCAATCTATTTTGTTTACAGGAAATCTAGAGAAGGACAAGAAGATAAACCCACACTATTGATTCCCCGAGAGTTCGATATTAAACCCTCGAGTCACCTTCTTGGGAAAAAACTACCACTTCTACATACTCTGCACTTGGAGGCTCAACCTATCCCTAATATATTATCTTCCTTTCAGGGTATCAAGAGTAATTGTTGGCGTTGTTGAGGGAGAAGAACACTCTCATCAATCCCGTCATCAATAACCACATAGCTACTTGTATAAGCCTCATCCTCGGTGAGGCACTACTCCCTCCTCATCGCGGGAAGCAGCGGTGTTGATGGAGATGGCCCCGGCGGTTGATCCCCGTCCCGGCAGTGTGCCGGAATAGGACCTTCTGAACCCCCGAAACTTATCGGCGATGGCGGCGGAGCTCTGTTGCGTATTTGGGAAAATCCTTCGGGGGGTAGGGTTTTTGCATCGGGGATGATTTTATAGGCGTCGGAGGCGACCGAGGGGGTTCCCGAGGGGCAGGGGCGAACTGCGGCTGCGGCCTCCCCCTGGGCCGCGGCTGGTACCCGTGGGGGCCTTCTGGGTCTCAGCTGGACCTGCCCTTCTGGCTCCGGTCATTATTTGTGCAATAAAAAATCGTCGTAAATTTTCGTCCAATTCGGAGAATATTTCCAGAAGTAACTTTCTGCAACAATTTCAGCACAAAAACAGGGAACTGGCACTGGGCATCTTGTCAATAGGTTAGTCCGAAAAAATGCATAAAAATGATGTAATATGATATTAAAAACATGTGACAACATCACAAAACTAGCATGGATCACTCAAAAATTATAGATACGTTTGAGACATATCAGCATCCCCAAGCTTAACTCCTACTCGTCCTCGAGTAGGTAAGTGATAACAAAATAATTTTGATGAGACATGCAACCAACACAAACATGATCAAGATAGTAATGTAAAGCATAGGATGTGAATGAAGTGATACAAAACAATTGTCTATAGTTGATAGCAAGAAAGCAATGAATAACCAAGTTGAATCATTCAAGCAAAACCTTTCATAAATAGTATGTTAAAGACATGAAAGCAATGTGATCCACATATTTGATTAATTCTCAAAGTTAACAATTCCATGACAAAAGTGTTTGAGAATCAAAACAAAGAAGATGCAAGTTTTAGCAAAAAGCTTCAACTTCCAACGGTAAAGTCAATATAAAGATTCATGTTTAATCTGACAATGCAATATGATCAATGATACCCAGGGTCAATGCTAGATGTTTGCTTTGGTGGAGATAGAAGGAAAAGGAAAACTTAGTCAACATTAAAAGTAAAAGAAAGGCCCTTCGCAGAGGGAAGCAGGGATTAGTCATGTGCTAGAGCTTTTTGTTTTTTGTTTTTTTTATGAAACAGAAGTAAAACAATTTTGAGACATGCATGCTTTCGTCAACGACTTCACAACAGAGAAGCTATCTAGTCCCCCATAACAAGCAAGGCTTTTAGACTTGTGAGAGCAGCTGGTTTTTAGAGGAGCGAGTACGCTCCTCTTTCTCCTTGGTTTCACCACTGTCCAATGTTTTGAGCTGATTTCTCAGATTTTCATTGCGCGGAGGAGAATGGTGAGTTATATTTATATTTTGCTTAAGCTGCTCTCGGGTTGATTCAAGTGAAGACGTAATCCATCGACACCGGGTGAAAGGGGGAAATGACCTTGCTCGTCACGAGTTATATCTAGCTCTCTACTGCTCCCTCATGAGCTTAAAAACAGAGGCACAAAAAGGAGCATTTTGAATTTTTAAAGATAGCACATGACAAATTTACTTGGAATGGCAGGAAATACCATGCATAGGTAGATATGGTGGACTCAGCTGGCAAGAAAGTTTGGCTTTGGGGATTGGATGCACGAGTGAACCATACACTCAGTACGAATTTTTGGGCTTAGCAAAGAAGGTATTTGAAGCAAACATCTAAAATTAACCGGTAACAGAGTAGCATAAGACATTTATCAATCATAACCATAAAAGCTCCACACCGTCTCCAATGTTGACCAAACAATTCTTTTGATGGAAAGATTAGCTTAAAGAATTAACAACTACGAAACACCACATAGTTTCAAGTTTTTAACAGTATTTCTTTACTAATCAATTCCACTCAAATAACCAGCAAGTTTAAGAATTCATCCTAATATCTCAAAACAAATGAGAAGCATCAAGTATCCACACTATGATCTACAAGACTATGCAGGATTTCATTTCATTCCAATATCACATGGATAGCATCTTATCGCTCTAACAAATTAAACAAGCAACCATAGAAACTCTCTAACAAATATAAGTGAAGAACAAGAGAGTTTAACATCAACAACTAGCAGCTCTAAACAAGATAAAAGCTAAAAGCAAGAGCTTACTAGCAAACAAACAGTAGCTAGGAATACTCAACAAGATATAAGCGAAGCAAATGAGTATTCAAATGAAAAAGCGGAGCGTGTCTCTCTCCCACACAAGATGGATATGATCCAACATGAATATGACCAGCAAACAAATAAAACAAAACTCAAAGAAAAATAAAACGATGCTCCAAGCATAGCACATAATATGTAAAGTGATAAAAACTTTGTTCAACGAAGACGACCTTATGATAGTCGATGAAGAGGAGGGGATGCCTTGGGCATCCCCAAGCTTAGACGCTTGATGGTTCTTGATATTCAGAGGGGTGCCATGGGGGCATCCCCAAGCTTGAGCTTTGATCCATCTTCAATTTTTTCATTATCCTCTCCTTTGGAACTTAAAAACTCGCTTCACACAAAACTTCTCATAAACTGATTAGAGGGTTAGTGCTCATAAATTAAAAATACATATGTGTTCAACTCAATACAAATTGGAAACAACTTTATTGGGTATTAGCTACTGTTTACTAAGCCTCAATGTGGCACTCCTCCTCAAGAGTATCACATTTGACGATAGTAAAGAGACGAATACAAAATAAAGCAGAATCTGTCAAAAACTGAACAGTCTGTAAATATCGAATTGTTCGAGGCACTTCTATAGCTCAAATCAGAAAAGTCAAAACTAACGAAAGATAGCTAAAAGTATCAGGCTTTCTGTCTAAAAATTTCAGAGGATTTTTAGATTTTCGAGCACTGAAGGAAAAAATTATGTTTCTGGACAGCAAAACAACACCTCGCACTTTCAATGCATTAGAGGCTAAACTTGGCACAAAAAACCAAAAGAAAAAGATACAATGAAATTGCTACAGAGGCAACAACTTCATGACTCAAGAAAAACAAAAACAAACTGAAAGAAAAGAAAACATGGGTTGCCTCCCAACAAACGCTTTTCTTTTAAGCCTTTTAGCTAGGCATGATAATTTTAATGATGCTCTCATAAGAATAAGAGTTGGAACACAAAAGAGAGCATCATGAAGCAAATATCAAACACATTTAAGTCTAACTCTCTTCCTATGCATAGGCATCTTGTAAGAAAATAAATCATTGGAGCATAAAGCATTAAGCATAGGAAGGCAAAGCAGGTGCAACATTAAAACATTCAACACAAAGAGGGGAAACTTCATAAGATGAAAATTTATATAACCACACTTCCCTCTCTCATAATAACTTTCAGTAGAATCATAAGAAAACTCAATAACATTGCCATCACATAAAGCATTTTTCTTATGATTCACATGCATAAAAGTATTATTATTATTACTCTCCACATAAGTAAAATCTTTCTCATTAGTATTAGTGGGAGTAACACAATCATAATCATCATTGTAATCATCATAAATAGGAGGAATATAATAATCATAATAAACTTTTTCCTCAATAGTAGGTGGACTGAAAATATCACATTCATCATTATAATCATCATATATAGGAGGCATAGTATCATCAAAGCAAATTTCCTCTTTCTAGCTTGGGGGGACTAAAAAGATCATATTCATCAAAACCGGCATCCCCAAGCTTGCAATTTTTCATAGCATTAGCAACAATGGCATTCAAAGAAATCATGCTAATAACATTGCTACTAGCATGATTGTTATGCAAATAAAGTTCCATGGGTTTTTTAATTTTCTCTTCAAAAGCATCATGACCAATTTCAAGATAAATTTTATAGAGCTCTCTAATTTTTTTGTTGTTTTCCATTAAGCCTAACTAGTGAAATAAAAACAAAAAACAAAAAGATATAACTGCAGAATCTAAAGAAGATACCTTCAAGCGCTCACCTCCCCGGGAACGGCGCCAGAAATTAGCTTAGTTGCCAGAGGATGTGAGTGCCGTTTACCTTACCTCCCCGGCAACGGCGCCAGAAATTAACTTCATGTCTACTACACGCTTCTATTCTTATAGACTTGTTGGGCCTCCAAGCACAGAGGTGTAGGACAGCGGCAAATTTCCCTCAAGTGAGTAACCCAAGGTTTATCGAATCCACGGGAGGTAGAGGTCAAAGATATTCCTCTCAAGCAACCCTGCAATTAAGATACAAGAAGTCTCTTGTGTCCCGAACAGACCTAATACAATTGTCAGTTGTATAGGTGCACTAGTTCGGCGAAGAGATGGTAAAATGCAAGTGATATGGATGGTAAAAGGTGATTTTGTAATTCTGTAATAAAAATGGCAGCAAGCAAACAAGTGACAAAAGTGACTAAAACGGTGTATCAATGCTTGGAAACAAGGCCTAGGCTTCATACTTTCACTAGTGACTACTCTCAACATCATTAACATAATTAAACACATAATAGTTCCACAAAAACACATGCATGGTAGACGTTATTCGGAGATCATTCTTTCATGGATCAAATAGGATGAGAATTGCGTAGGGCTACGAAAAGCACACCTTAAAGTTCGTATTCCACATCTATGGACACTTCATGCTGTCACGATCCACATCCAAAGATAGTACTAACAAACACCACAACATATTTCTTGAATAGTCTCTTTCTTCAGTAACACAAGCATCAAGAAACCTCATGATCTAGTTTGTTTAAGTAAGTCCATATTATATACAAGCGTGCATCTTGGAACAGAGAACAATGTTGCCTAAAAAAGTTTTCATTTTCATTACAGAAAAAATGATTTCTCATTTTCCGAGTGCCGAAAATAGGTTGTTTTGTGAAGCAACTACAAAAAATATGTTACAAATTTTAACCACAACAATTTAAAAAAATATTAGACCATATTTAATGCACAAATAACCAAATTTTTGTGTTTCAAAAGGTGTCTATACACCTCTTCGGTAAATAAAGTTTTCATTTTCGTGACACAAAGCAAAAAAATTTCATTTTCTGAGTGCATAAAATGGGTTGTTTCGTGAAGCACCTACCAAATATATGCTGCAAATTTGAACCACACCAATTTGTAAACATCCTAGACCATGTTTAATTTATGTACAAATAAGCAGATGGTTGCCTTCCTAGTTTTTTTTATCCACCTCTCATGAGAAAGACAAATTTCTGCCTATTCAATTGGAAGCGGGTCAAATCGGTGTTAGAATTTCAAAAAATACGATGGCATTATTTAAAACCAAAATTTTATAAGTGTATGTTTGCATTTCATCGTGAAATAATTTTAAAATCTTGCATTTTTTAGTCTCCCAGTTGAATTTTTAAAAATAATCCAATTTTTTTTATATCAAATTGTTCAAAACCCTATGTAAAGCAATATATAAGATTAGTGGTATTTTGTATCTTATGTTGACTAAAAATATTCCCTTATAGTCTATAAGGACAGAGTACATATTTACAAAATTTTCAAAATTTATTTGGTTGAAATTGGAGTTCAAATCAAAAGTTATAAAAGAAAACAGAAAAGAATAAATAGAAAAGAACAAAAAAAAAGAGTGAACCAGCCAGCCCAATCCACCTAGCCGGCCTAGCCGAAATAGCCCACTAGGCCCAAGCCCAGTCGACGCCGGTTGAGGTTTAAGTATATCCGATGTGCTCTATGGACACCAACGAATTGGTGGCCTAGTGGTTAGCTACGCCACGAAGGACGGTGTGGGTTCGAGTCTCCATCCTATCCGCATTTTTGCCAATATATTCCAACAGGTTTGGTTGGGTGGGACCCGCATGTTAGGTTCTTGCGAGTGGGACCTGCATGTCAGGTGGGGCAGGGACAGGTTCTGACGAGTGGGACCCGCATGAGGTGGGGTTGGGTGGGACCCGCATGTCAGGTTCTTGCGAGTGGGACCCGCATGTCAGGTGGGGTCGAAAATAATATTAAATACAAAAAAGGGTAGCCGGTGTGGCAGGACCCACAGTGACACGTAGGCGAGACCTGCTGAGGTGGCTGCCCACTCTTCGAGGTTACGACCATATGATTGGTCACAGATGTTATGACCAAACTAAATTGGTCGCAATGGGTTTCGAATTTGGTCGTAGATGACTACCATCTGCATTATGACCTTTTTTGTCCAAAGGAACTGTGACCTTTCTCACCAAATTGGTCGTTATTTTTCCGGGTTTACACCCTCCAAAACAGCTTATGACCAAGTGGTTCGAAATGGTCACAGATCTATGACCAATTTTTTCAGGGTCACTGACAAAAGGTCACTAGTTGACATATTTCTTGTAGTATGCGTAAAGTCGGTCCGGGCCGCTTCATCAAGCAATTCAGTAGTATGAGCAAGTGCACGTGAGAGGGTAACAATTATATGATCGAGTGCTCACATATTTCTTTGTGTTCTAATATGTACTCTATATCTACGCATAGATCGGCTCTGATACCACTGAAGGAGTTCGTGTGCAGAAAACAAAAAAAATTCCTAGCAACGCGAACGATAAACTAGCCAAGATCTATCTCTAGGTAGACATAAAGTAATGAAGGGATCCGGTGTTCATTCCTCTTGAAGACCGAAAGCGTTACGTTCCTAGAACGTTGTCGATGGTGTCATATGACACTGATGTCTACTACACACTTCTATTCTTGTAGACTTGTTGGGCCTCCAAGCACAGAGATTTGTAGGACAACGGCAAATTTTCCTTAAGTGAGTAACCCAAGATTTATCGAATCCACGGGAGGTAGAGGTCAAAGATATCCCTCTCAAGCAACCCTGCAATTAAGATACAAGAAGTCTCTTGTGTCCCCAACACACCTAATACAATTGTCAGTTGCATAGGTGCACTAGTTCGGCGAAGAGATGGTAAAATGCAAGTGATATGGATGGTAAAAGGTGATTTTGTAATTCTATAATAAAAATGGCAGCAAGCAAACAAGTGACAAAAGTGACTAAAAACGGTGTATCAATGCTTGGAAACAAGGCCTAGGCTTCATACTTTCACTAGTGACTACTCTCAACATCATTAACATAATTAAACACATAATAGTTCCACAAAAACACATGCATGGTATACGTTACTCGGAGATCATTCTTTCGTGGATCAAATAGGATGAGAATTGCGTAGGGCTATGAAAAGCACACCTTAAAGTTCGTATTCCACATCTATGGACACTTCATGCTGTCACAATCCGCATCCAAAGATACTACTAACAAACACCACAACATATTTCTTGAATAGTCTCTTTCTTCAATAAAAAGCATCAAGAAACCTCATGATCTATTCGATCCAACAATAATAAAGAACAAACTCATGATGAAGATCCTTCCAATCTATTATCCATAGAGTCACACACGGTACCCACACTGTCACCGAGATACCGTGATCACAACGGTGACTCCGGAAATTGTACTAAATAACACCACTTGAGCAACATCATATCCATTACACATAGGGAAACATCATGTATTCAACTACACTAACAAAGCTCATGATCACAACGAAGATCACATCATGTGAGAGAGAGATCACCACATAGCTACTTGTATAAGCCTCAGCCCCGGTGAGGGACTACTCCCTCCTCATCGCGGGAAGCAGCGGTGTTGATGGAGATGGCCCCGGCGGTCGATCCCCATCCCGGCAGGGTGCCGGAATAGGACCTTCTGAACCCCCGAAACTTGTCGGCGATGGCGGCGGAGCTCTGTTGCATATTTGGGAAAATCCTTCGGGGGGTAGGGTTTTTGCATCGGGGATGATTTTATAGGCGTCGGAGGCGACCGAGGGGGTTCCCGAGGGGCAGGGGCGACCTGCGGCCGCGGCCTTCCCCTGGGCCGCGGCTGGTACCCACGAGGGGCTTCTGGGCCTCAGCTGGACCTGCCCTTCTGGCTCCGGTCCTTATTTGTCCAATAAAAATCGTCGTAAATTTTCCTCCAATTCCGAGAATATTTCCAGAAGTAATTTTCTGCAACAATTTCACCACAAAAACAGGGAACTGGCACAGGGCATCTTGTCAATAGGTTAGTCCGACAAAATTCATAAAAATGATGTAATATGATATTAAAAACATGTGACAACATCACAAAACTAGCATGGATCACTCAAAAATTATAGATACGTTTGAGATGTATCACCCATCCACGCATCTTCCTTCGAGTAGACCGGCCAACAGGAGCGGTCCAGCTCCTGGGCTTGCTGCTGGGTCGCCACTGCCTCCCACCGTCCCCAGGCTGGTCTCGTCAGCTGGGAGGGGCATTGGGTCGGCCTCGCCAACCGTCACGGCAGCTGGGCCGCATTCGGCTTTCGACAGGTGCCTCAGCCCGGTGGGGTTGGACTTGACTCCCGCTGCTGCTGAGCAGGTGCCGGCGATGCATGTTGAGACCACGCCGGCGACATCTACTTTGACTCGTTGCTGGGGTTGGTCTTGACTCCCGCCGCTGCTGAGCAAGTACCGCCGAGGCACGTAGAGACCGCGCTAGTGACGTCTACTCTGACATCGTCGCCAGGGCTGGTTTCTTCGCCGGCGCGCGTGGAGGTGGCCACGGGGATGGCTGCACCACCGACTCCTCCGGGGCTCTCTTCGTCGCCGGTAGCTACCATACAGGGGGTATCTACTCCAGCCTTATCCCCTGTCTTGGTACCGTCGGCCTGCGCGCAGCCTGCTGCCACGACTACGCTGAGGCGTAGTAGCCGTCATGCTATGGCCAAAGATGGTTCGATGCCGACGGATGAGGACTCGCTGTCTAAGGCCATGCGTCGTAAGGCATTGCAAAATGTTCATCTGACTCCTGGTACGTCAGTTAAATCAAAGTCTTTTCTTTCTTTTACCAATGCTCAGTTATCGTTTAGACTTTTTAATGTTGGCGTTAGTATGGGAAGAAATGAAAAGGATGTTCTAGTTTCGGAAAATGCATTAAGGCACATGGAGGTTGACCGCGTAAGGGCATCTCCTAAGGTGTTGAGCAAGCCGATGGCTTCAGCCCTAGATGAGGACGAGGCAACTGACAATGTCGATGGTCAGCTTTTATCTCATCTAGTGGGAGAGGTGTCGGAGGTGGGATTAGATGAGACAGGGCTAGGGTCTATTTATGACTTGCAAGCCTCTGGTCGGAAGTCTAAGAACGCTTCCACAAAAAAGAACCAAAAGTCACGCAAAGTGGCAAAGTAGCCTAAATCTCCAAACGTTTCCTGATGAATGGCATGTTCTTGAATAGCAGAGGTCTTGGTGACTTGTCTAAACATTTACATATTCCTCAATGTATTCGGGATCATAATTTGGACTTTGTGGCAATCTCGGAGACGGGTAGACGGGATTTCCCCATGAGTGTCCTTAACCGTATTTCTGGTGGTTTGGACTTTCACTGGTACTGTCACCCTCCTCGTGGTAGATCCGAGGGTATCTTACTCGGTGTTAATTCAAACTCTATGGATGTATTGGCTGCTTCGGATTAGGATTTCCACATCAAGTTCCACATTCGGAACAAAGTTGATAATTTCATATGGAGTTTGGTTGCCGTGTATGGTGCAGCCCAGGAAGATCTTAAGGCCGCTTTTCTTCGTGAATTGGTGAATCTGGCTAAAGATAACCCTCACACTATCCTAATAGGAGGGGACTTTAACATGCTAAGATTCCGACACGAGAAAACTAGAGGTCAGTTCGATGGTCATTGGCCTTTTCTGTTCAATGGTGTAATTGACAGTTTGGATTTGAGAGAGGTACATATGACGGGTAGGCAGTTCACATGGGCAAACAGCCTGCCTGAGCCAACATACGAAAAGTTAGATCATGTACTAATGGATACCGACTGGGAATCCAAATACCCTTTGGTGTCTGTACGCGCTCTTGAATGTATAGAGGCTCTATCGGATCACGCGCCGATTCTTTTAACCGCAGGATCTCCGAGACCACCTGATAAACACCAATTTAAATTTGAATGGGGATGGTTGTATCGTGAAGGTTTCGTATAGATGGTTAAAGAGATTTGGGAGAAACCAGTTGGCGGCAATACCCTAGTACAAAACTGGAATAATAAGATGAGCAATATGCGCACCTATCTACGTGGTTGGGCACATCACTTAACTGGGATTCTTAAAAAGGAAAAGGCCCGAATGTCGGTCATTATTGATGAACTCGAAGAGATCGCGGAAAGTCAGCCCCTATCCACTCAGCAGATTGAACTTAAAAGTCAATCGAATGCGAGCATAGCTAAACTTCTACGTGAGGAGGAAATCAAATGGTACCAACGATCAAAGGCTAAGGTCATTCTTGAAGATGATTCGAATGCAAGATACTTTCATAATGTCGTCAATCGTAGATATAGAAAGAAACTTATTCATTCACTGCATCAAGAAGAAGGCCTGATTGAGGGATAGGAAGAGCTAAAAAGATACATAACTAAGTATTACAAGGGTCTATTTGGGGCTCCGGAGGAAGGAAACTTCTCTCTTGACGAGTCTCAAACAGAGGATATTCCACAAGTTTCGGACGAGGAGAACACTTTTCTTACTGCACCCTTCACTGAAGAAGAGCTACGAAAAGCAGTTTTCCAAATGGAACATAATAAGGCCCCAGGTCCAGATGGCTTCCCTGCTGAGTTTTACCAAAACTTTTGGGATATCATAAAATCTGATCTACTGGCGATGTTCGGTGCCTTGCATGCTGGACAGCTAGAGCTTTTTCGCCTAGACTTTGGTGAGATTATTTTGTTACCCAAGATTATTGATGTGGAAAGGATCCAAGAATACATACCAATATGCCGCCTTAATGTGAGTTTCAAAATTTTCACTAAAGTGGCAACCATTCGTTTGAATTCGGTCGCATATCATGTGGTTAGGCCTACACAAAATGCTTTTATGCAAGGTAGGAATATCCTCGACGGTGTAGTCATACTTCATGAGACTGTCACGAAATGCACCAGAAGAAACTGAATGGAGTGATCTTTAAGATTGACTTCGAAAGGGCTTATGACAAGGTCAATTGGGAGTTCACTACCACAGAAAGGGCTATCTGTGGCGCACCAAATTTGAATTCTGTGGCGCACCCCCAGGTTTGCCTGGTGCGCCACAGAATTCTCACCACAAAAATTATTTCTCTGGCGCACCTCGGGCATGCGCCACAGAAATGCCAAGATTATGTGGCGCATCCCACTACCGTGCGCCACAGAAATATTTTAGTGGCGCATCCCACTGCCGTGCGCCAATAATTTTTTTTTGAATTTCAAAAAAAAGGCGGCCAGATCTAGATCCAGATCTAGATCTGGATCTGGCCACCTGAATTTTGCCAGAATTTCGCCGGAATTTCGTCGGAGCTCGTCGGAAACCGTGTTGCCGTGGGTGGAGGAAGGGGTCGTCGGAGGTCGCCGGAGGTCGGTCGCCGGTGGTGGAGGAGGTCGCCGGAGGTGGAGGTGGAGGTGGAGGAGGAGGAGGTCGCCGGGGTGGAGGAGGAGGTCACCGGAGGTTGAGGTTGTGGAGGAGGTCACCGGGGTGGTGGAGGAGGTCGCCGGAGGTGGAGGTCGCTGGAGTTGTGGAGGAGGTCGCCGGAGGTGGAGGTCGCCGGAGTTGTGGAGGAGGTCGCCGGAGGTGGAGGAGGTGGCCGGAGGTGGAGGAGGAGGAGAGAAGATGTGGAGGAGAGGAGAGGAGAGGAGAGGAGAGGAGAGGAGAGGAGAGGAGAGGAGAAGAGAAGGAGGAGGGAGGACAAGGGGAGAGAAGTGGAGAGGAGAAGTGGAGGAGAGGAGAAGGGGAGAGGAGAAGTGAAGGAGAGGAGAAGGGGAGAGGAGAAGTGGAGAGAGAAGTGGAGGAGAGAAGGAGAAAAGAGAGGGAGAGAAGGGGTGCCAGCGGGATTCAAAATTTGGAATCCCGCCCAACAATTCTGTGGCGCATGGGCTAGACATGCGCCACAGAATTGTATTTTTTCTTTTTTGAATTTTTTTGATTTTGCTGGAAATTTTTTTCTGTTGGCCATAACTTTTTTTTCGTTTGCAATTTTGAGAATCCGAGAAATGTCCAACCGGGTAAACCCGGGTGAGGGCGGTTCCGAAATTTTCTCTAGTTTTTTTAAGGTATTAAACGCATTTTTTCGACGTCGTATGCAAAAGTTATGCCCGTTTTAATATTTTTTCACCTACTTTTGGAAAAAAAGTCAAAATGTGTATTTTAAATTTTTCCTAACAAATAGACCCTAAACCTTCCCTATATCTGAAAGGATTTTATTTTTTGAATTTTTACCATTTTCTTTCACTTGGTGCAAAACTGAAAAGGCGATCCACGGGGGGGGGGGGGGGGTGCGTGGGGTGAAAAAATGCTGCACAATTCTGTGGCGCATGGAACCACATGCGCCACAGAAATGTCACTTTCTGTGGCGCATCCAACACCATGCGCCACAGAATGTCGAGTTTCTGTGGCGCACCAGCCACGGTGCGCCACAGAATTTACCCAGATGGACTTTGGCTCAATGATTGCTCGTGGGACCCACCGAAATTCTGTGGCGCATGATATGTAATTGGAAGCCATGCGCCACAGAATTTGGGCTTTCTGTGGCGCATGGGCAAAGGATGCGCCACAGAATTTGGGCTTTCTGTGGCGCATGGGCAAAGGATGCGCCACAGAAAGGTGAAAATTTCTGTGGCGCATGGATGCTGGTGCGCCACAGAAATAATTCTGTGGCGCACCGATTAACGGTGCGCCACAGAGTGCCAACCTCCCTATAACCCTTTCTGTGGCAGTGGTTTCTCCAACAGACCCTGCGCATGAAAGGTTTTTCGGAGGAATGGTGTGTGTGGATTCGGAACTTTGTTACTGGAGGTAGCGTGGCTATTAAAGTCAATAATGACACTGGTCATTACTTCCAAACAAATAAAGGTCTAAGACAAGGAGACCCACTATCGCCGATACTATTTAACATAGTGGCTGATATGTTAGCGGTCATGATTGATTGGGCTAAATTGGACGGACAAATTGAGGGAGTCATACCGCACTTGGTAGATGGCGGCCTCTCTATCCTCCAATATGCGGACGACACAATTCTTTTTCTGGAACATGACCTAGAGAAAGCAAAAAAACATGAAATTGATTTTGTCAGTGTTTGAACAATTATCAGGGCTGAAAATAAATTTCCATAAAAGTGAATTGTTTTGTTTTGGCGAAGTCCAGGAGTTTGTGACTCAATATGCGGATCTATTTGGATGTGAGCAAGGTCAGTTTCCGATTAGGTATCTAGATATACCTATTCACTATAGGAGACTGACTAATGCCGAATGGAAACATGTTGAGGAGCGATTCGAAGCAAGATTGGCCTGTTGGAGAGGTAAATTGCTATCCTTAGGTGGGAGATTGGTACTCATAAATTCAGTCCTAAGCAATATGGTACTGTATATGATATCTTTCTTCCAGCTGCCTAAAGGAGTCTTGAAAAAACTGGATTATTTCCATTCAAGATTCTTCTGGCAAGGGGATAGTTAGAAAAGAAAATATCGATTGGCACGACGGGATGTTGTTGCCAACCTAAAGATCAAGGAGGCCTTGGTATCCATGATCTTCAGGTCAAGAACTCAGCCCTTCTAGGGAAATAGCTTTTTAAGCTACTCTCGGAAGAGGGGACTTGGCAAACACTTCTAAAGCGAAAATATGTCGGTTGAAAAGCGTTGTCACAAGCGGTTTAGAAACCAGGTGATTCTCACTTTTGGGTTGGCATCATGGCGACGAAGAAGTTCTTCTTTCGTTTTGGGAAATTCGCTATTAGGGATGGTTCGGAGATTAGGTTATAGGAGGATAAATGGTTGGGAAACACTCCTCTAAAGGACCAATATCCAGCTCTGTACAACATTGTTCGTCATAAGAGTGATACGCTAGCAACGGTTATGCAGTCATCTCCTCCGGTTATGACGTTCAGGCGAGATTTGGTCGGGCCCAGACTAGAGGCATGGAACGCTCTTTTAGGGCGATTGGCCATGGTTCAACTCTCAACTGGGTCGGACTTATTTCGTTGGACCCTTAATGAGAATGGTAAATTCTCAGTGGATTCTATGTATAGAGCCCTAATCCAACCCGCGGTGCCAGTTGTTAAAAATGAGAAACTTTGGAAGATGAAAATGCCATTGAAAATTAAAAATTTTGCATGGTATGCTCGTCAGGGAGTTATTCTCACCAAAGATAAGTTTATTAAGCGTAATTAGAAAGGAAGTACAAAGTGTATTTTCTGTCTACACGATGAGACGATAAAACACCTTTTATTCGATTACAAGGTCGCACGTTCTATTTGGTAAACCATTCAAGTTGCTTCTAATTTGTATCCTCCACGATCGGTTGCGAATATTTTCGGCAATTGGTTACACGGAATTGATCACAAATTTAGAACTATTATTAGGGTGGGAGCGATAGCCGTAATTTGGTCGCTTTGGCTTTGTAGAAATGACAAGTTTTTTATGATAACAATGTATCCCTATTGCAGGTAATATACTGGTGCACAAGTTTGTTCCGTTCGTGGTCCATATTACAACGCGTGGAGTTTCGAGACCTTTTTGCGGAGGTGTGTGTGCGACTGGAGACTACGGCGAGGGACATTTTTACCCCATATGGGTGGCAGCGTGATCTTCGGATAGGACCACCACCATAGGCGACATGCATGATCTTATGATTTTTATCTTGCCTGTGTTTGTTTCTATTTTATTTTTCGGTTCGGTTTGTCGGCTGTGTGCATCTTGTTATGCAGATGCCAGATGTAATGCTTAAACTCGTCAAGTAATAAAGCCTTTTATCAAAAAAAAAAGACTAGTCTCGCACTGCTATTAACCAACACCAGCTCCAAAGCAGACCTAGAACCACCAGCATTTTCTCCATTATCATTTGCAGGTGCTTGATTCGAAGGTTGTATTTGATCATTTCCACCACCACCAGAACTTGTGGCGTTTGATCTGGCTGCCCATAATGTGCGATATCTCTCCATATCCCAAACTCTGAAATAAATAGCTACTGCTATCCCAATCTCTGAAATAAATACACTAGTAGAAAATGAGGCTTTGGGAAGGGGGCTGGAGAGCCATTAGTCCCGGTTGGAACACCACCCGGGACCAATGCCAGGCATTGGTCCCGGTTCGACCTGCCTCCGCGCCGTGGGCCAATAGTCCCAGTTGGGCTGGGGGCATTAGTCCCGGTTCGGGCTACCAACCGGGACTAAAGCTCCGCCGAACCGGGACTAATAGTCCCCTGCCTATAAAGCCAGCAGCCAGCTTCTACTCCTCTATTTTTTTCTGCTAGGAGGTGTGAGAGGTGGGTGCTAGTTTGTTTTCCTTTGCTATGCACTAGAGGTGTTCGATGAAATGCCCGAGCCACCCTTAGGCTTTGTCCTCTCTCTTTCCTCCGATCGATCGAGGTTAATTAGCAACCTAGCTTTGTCTTTTAATTTCATCTGTAATTGATACAAATTTTGCATGTGTCGATATACGGTGGTCATTTCAGTATTGAACATGTATTTTAATTGTATTTGATAAACTTAATTATATGATATGCAGATGGATGCCTGGCGGCGATGGATGTACGGCGATCGAGGCAGTTCCGATTTTCTTGCAGGCTTGCATAAATTTATCCATGTGGTTGAGACAAACAAAAAGGATGGTTTTATGCCTTGTCCATGTGTGGACTCACTACTAGGGAATTGCTTATCCCCGGCGGCCAGAATTAGGCTATCCCCGGCGGTTTGCAAACCGCCGGCGACCACCTCGCCGGTGGTAATACCTTACCGCCGGCGGTTTGCAAACCGCCGGGGGTAACACATATTAGCGCCGGCGGTTTTGATCAGGACGCCGGTGGTACATCATTAAATAAACAAAAAAAAAAGCAGGCCACTGCCCGGGCCGCTGCTCGTCGCCGTGCCGCTCCTTCTGCCCGTCGCCGTCGCCGTGCCGCTCCTTCTGCCCGTCGCCGTCGCCGCCTGGCCGGGCCGCTGCTCGTCGCCGTGTCGCTCCTTCTGCCCGTGCCGCCGCCAAGCCGCCGCCTCCTGCTTCTGCTCGCACGGCGCGGCGGGCTCAGCTCTAGCTCGGCCTCGGCATCCTCGCCTGGCCGGGCCGCTGCTCGTCGCCGTGTCGCTCCTTCTGCCCGTGCCGCCGCCAAGCCGCCGCCTCCTGCTTCTGCTCGCACGGCGCGGCGGGCTCAGCTCTAGCTCGGCCTCGGCATCCTCCTGCTCGCACGGCGCGGCGGGCTCAGCTCCAGCTCAGCCTCAGCGTCCTCCTGCTCCAGCTCGCACGGCACGGCATCCTCCTGCTCCGTGCGGCCCCCGCCGCGCCCTCCCCTACCGAGGCAGCCCCGCCGTGGACGCGCGCCCCTCCCCTGCTGTGTCATCCTCGCGCGAGCTCCTTCTGCTGTGCCGCTCCTTCTGCCCGTCGCCGCCGTGGACTCGCCGTGGACGGCCGGTGCTGCTGCGGTGAGAGATCAAGGGAGAAAGAGAGAGAAAGAAGAAGGGAGTGCTGCTGTTGGTGTACGTGTCTCTGCACAGCGTGGTGTTCCACATGGGGTCAGCGTCAGATCGCACATGGGCTGGGGCTGCTGCCTCTGTTCCTGATTTCATCCAACGGCTGCGATGCATTTAGAAGAAGCACACAATCCGTGTGATGCCTTTCCTTGCCTCCTGATTGGTCCAGCGCGATGTATGGGAGAGAGGGGTAACAAACTTAGCGCCGGCGGTTTGGGTTTGAACCGCCGGGGGTAACTAACTTAGCGCCGGCGGTTTTGTTTTTTACCGTCGGCGGTAAATTGAAGCCCAGCCGGGGTCCGCGGCCCATTTTACCCCCGGCGGCCAAAATTCCGCCCCGCCGGCGCTATGGGCCTTATCCCCGGCGGTTCTGGGCAAAACCGCCGGCGGTAAAAGCTGCTCGGCCCATCTAGGTTTACCCCCGGCGAAAAAATGTATAAACCGCCGGCGGTAAGCCGTGCGGCTATAAGCCTTTTCCTAGTAGTGACTGTCGGAACGTTAAGGAGCACTCTTCCTCGAAAACCCTTCAAGGCCACCTGCTTCGGAGAGGTTTCATGCCCAGCTATAATTGTTGGACCAAGCACGGAGAAAGAGGGGTTATGATGGAAGACGATGAAGAAGAAAATGATGATGAGAACTATCGTATGTTCTCTGAAGAATACGGTGATACTGCGATGGAAGACAATGAAGAAGAAGGAGGTGAAGAACAACGGACGCCAGATGAGCATGTTGATGGTCTTGGTCGGGTCATTTCCGGTGTACAACGAGAATGCGATACAGAAAAGGAGAAGCTGAAGTTGGAGGCCATGCTAGAGGATCACAAAAAGTTGTTGTACCCAAATTGCGAAGATGGCAGCACAAAGCTCGGTACCACACTTGAATTGCTGAAATGGAAGGTAGAGACTAGTTTATCTGACAAGGGATTTGAAAAGTTACTGAAAATAATGAAGCCGAAGCTTCCAAAGGATAACGAACTGCCCGAGACGACGTACGAAGCAAAGAAGGCTATCTGCCCTCTAGGATTAGATGTGCAGAAGATACATGCATGCATCAATGACTGCATCCTTTACCGCGGTGAGGAGTACGAGAATTTGGATGCATGTCCGGTATGCAATGCACTGCGATACAAGATTAGACAAGATGATCCTGGTGATGTTGAGGGCGATGACGAGCCCGTCAGGAAGAAGATTCCTGCTAAGGTTATGTGGTATGCTCCTATAATACCACGGTTGAAACGTCTGTTCAGAAACAAAGAGCATGCCAGGTTGTTGCGATGGCACAAAGAAGAGCGTAAGAAAGACGGGAAGTTGAGACACCCCGCCGATGGGTCTCAATGGAGAAAAATCGAGAGAGAGTTCCCGGACTTTGCAGGTGACGCAAGGAACTTATGGTTTGGTCTAAGTACAGACGGTATGAATCCTTTTGGGGAGCAGAGCTGCAGTCACAGCACCTGGCCCGTGACTCTATGTATCTACAACCTTCCTCCTTGGTTGTGCATGAAGCGGAAGTTCATTATGATGCCAGTTCTCATCCAAGGCCCGAAGCAACCCGGCAACGACATTGATGTGTACCTAAGGCCATTAGTTGATGAACTTTTGCAGTTGTGGGCCATACCAGGTGTACGTGTGTGGGATGAGCACAAACAGATGGAATTTGACCTACGAGCGTTGCTGTTCGTAACCATCAATGATTGGCCTGCTCTTAGTAACATTTCAGGACAGTCAAACAAGGGATACAACGCATGCACGCACTGTTTAGATAAGACTAAAGATACATATTTGGAAAAATGTAAGAAGGTCGTGTACCTGGGGTGTCGTCAATTTCTTCCAGGCAGTCACCCCGTAAGAAAGAAAGGCAACCATTTCAATGGTGAGGCAGATCACCGGAAGAAGCCTAAGCTCCCTGATGGTGATGTTATATTTGGTATGGTCAAGGACATAGAAGTAATCTTTGGAAAGGGTCCTGGCGGCCAATCTGTTCCGAAAGACGTCGCAACCGGACACGCGCCCATGTGGAAGAAGAAATCTATATTTTGGGAGCTACCCTATTGGAAAGTCCTAGAGGTCCGGTCTTCAATTGACGTGATGCACGTGACAAAGAATATTTGCGTAAACCTGCTAGGCTTCCTCGGCGTGTCTGGGAAGACAAAAGATACACCGGAAGCAAGGGAGGACCAGCAGCGTATGAAAGACCCAAACAACAAGCATACGGATAAAGGGCGTCATTACTTAAGCAGCTACGCTCTTACGAAAGCAGAGAAGGAAATATTTTTTGAGTGCCTGAGCAGTATCAAGGTCCTGGCTGGCTTCTCGTCAAATATGAAGGGAATAATAAATATGGCAGATGAATGATCAGAGCGCCTTGCCGCTGCTTGGATCCAACCGAGGGGCATGGCTACCACTTCCACCACCACCACTCCCACCTCCTCGGCAATTCATCATTGTGTCACCCAAATCCAGTGGTTGGATTCAACCTACCTGAGGGCTTGTGTTTCCAACAGCGTCGTTGGATTCAACACAATAATGCTAGGGAACATGCCAGCGGGTAGGCTAAATCCAACCATTGGGTTCGGTGGCAAAGGTAGACGCTCGTTGTGTGCCGTTCGCTGCAGGGACGTCGCTATTTATAGGCGATTAGAAGGTGTACCTGTGGATGAGGTGGGAGTGCAGATCCAACAGGTCACAAGCCCTCAAAAGAAACACACCCCTGATCCAACGGCTCGCAAGCGCTTGAAAGAAACACACGATCCGTGTGCTTCTGATCAAACGGCTCACAAGCGCTCTAAAGAAACACACGATCCGTGTGCTTCTGATCCAACGGCTCACAAGCGCTCTAAAGAAACACACGATCCGTGTGCTTCTGATCCAACGGCTCACAAGCGCTCTAAAGAAACACACGATCCGTGTGCTTCTTTAGTCCCGGTTGGTAACACGAACCGGTACTAAAGGCCCTGATCCAACAGCTCACAAGCGGTCGAAGGAAACACATGGTCCGTGTGCTTCCGATCCACTGTTGTCATTCTGTACCGTATCCGGTCGATTACCTGAAGGATTTCTGTATACAGCCGAACTGTGGCTCGTGAGTGCCTGCATATCAAATGCACCGTTGGAGCTCAAATTTAAACACTTTTCATGTTGAAAGTTTAGTGAGATATTGAATTTAATAGATATAAATTAAATCAATAGATATGAATTATAATTCAATAGATATAAATTAATTCAATAGATATAAATTAAATAGATAGATAGAATAGATTTTTATCAACAATTTGATATATTATTTGTATTTTTCTGATAAACAGATCAAAAGATATTAAATTTATAAGTTTAACTAATGTCTTAATGAATTTATAGGTTTATTAAAAAATTTAAAACTTAATCTCAAACAAAGTTGGATTTGATATAAATATATAGATTATATATTTTTGAACAATTTGATATATTATTTGTATTTTTCTGATAAACAGATCAAAAGATATTAAATTTATAAGTTTAACTAATGTCTTACTGAATTTATAAGTTTATTACAATTTTTTAAAACTTAATCTCAAACAAAGTTGAATTTGATATAAATATATAGATTATATTTTTTGAACAATTTGATATATTATTTGTATTTTTCTGATAAACAGGTTAAAAGATATTAAATTTATAAGTTTATTGCATGTTTAAACTCTTTATTAAAAAAAATATCTTTAGTCCCGGTTGGAACCACCAACCGGACCTAAAGGTATTTTGGCGCGCGCCTTTTCGGTGCCACCGAAAATTGTCTTTAGGTCCGGTTGGAGGCACCAACCGGGACTAAAGGTTTGGCCTTTAGGCCCGGTTGGTGCCACCAACCGGGCCTAAAGATCCTTTAGTCCCGGTTGGGGCGCCGAACCGGGACTAAAGGCCTCTGCTTTTCGCTAAGGAACCGATCGAGGAAGACGCCGTCAGGCTGCCGGCCTCCTCCTCGAGCCCACTGCCGGCCTCCTCCTCCGCGCCGCCTCCTCCTCGGCCTCCTCCGCTACGCCTCCTCCGCGCCGAGCCCATTTTCGCTAAGGAAACGATCGAGGAAGACGCCGTCAGGCTGCCGGCCTCCTCCTCGAGCCCACTGCCGGCCTCCTCCTCCGCGCCGCCTCCTCCTCGGCCTCCTCCGCTACGCCTCCTCCGCGCCGAGCCCTCATCCTTCGGCCGCCGCCCCCTCCTCCTCCGCCGGCCGCAGCGGAACACCGGCGCCGCCCGCCTCCTCCGCCTGCCCTCCTCCGCCGGCCGCCGCCTCCTCGGCCTGCCCTCCTCCGCGTGCCCACCTCCGCCGGCCGTCGCCATCCTCCCCGGCCGGCCCTCCGACGCCGCCGTCCCACGTCGGCGAGGTACAAACCGGCCGCCCGTGGAATTTAGTTTTTAGCAATTTAGTTTTATCAATTTAGTTTTAGCAATTTAGTTTTAGGAATTTAGCAATTTAGTTTTAGCAATTTAGTTTTAGGAATTTAGCAATTTAGTTTTAGGAATTTTAACATTTTTAGCAATTTAGTTATAGGAACTTAGTTATAGGAACTTAGTTATAGGAACTTAGCATTTTTAGTTATAGGATTTTTAGCATTTTTAGTTATAAATAAATGTATTTGTATCCCTAAATGTTGAATACACTTGTAAAATTGTTGACAATTGGGACTTTTAGCAATACATGTTGCATATTTGTATCCCTAAATGTTGAATACATTTTTAGCATTTTTAGTTGTAAAATTGTTGACAATTTTAGAATTTTAACAATGCTTTTAACAAGTAAAATTGTGTGGTGTGTCCTTTGCTTACACTTGTATTTGATTTTTGGGTCCTTGTATTTGCTCTTTTGCATAGCACATATATTTTTTGTATTCCTGCGAGATATCACCGTGATGACGCTTAGAAACAATTGGGACTATTGATTTTCTATCTTATAATATGAATACAATTGTTGCTTTTACCTATGTATATGCTAAGTGTTTCATTTTGTGAGGAGTCTTTTACCGCGACATTTTTGCTTTTACCTAAGTGCCGACGATGATCACCACGACGCTTAATAAAAAATGTATCACCATGACGCTTAATTCTATTAGCATTAATTCTATCCCTACAAGTTTCCTGAACGACACGACATGCATTTTGCAGAAACCATGGATCCAGTCGGTAGAGATGAAGATGACGAACATATCCTCGAGGATATGATCCGCGGCGACGATGTCGCAACTCAATTCCTGAACGAGTCCGGTGAGGGGGATGAGTCTCCCAACCGAGGTGACGGCGGCCCCGACGCCTGGGAAGAGGCCGTACTCAGTGACTCCGATGAGGGGGAAGCCGACAAGGCAGAAGCCGGCAGCTCGGGTGCCACATTGATCAACACAAACTCCGGAGAGGTGCATATATATATTTATATTAATTAATTTAGCCTCCGTTGTCTATATACACATATTAACGGTCTTTCTTCTTTTAGCCCTCCGGATCGAGCAAATCCACTGTGAGGACGAAACGAGGACCAACCAGAAAGTTGGAGGACAATGTCCGGTACAGGATCGAGGTGGTCGCTGCAGACGGCGAACCCATTGCTCCAACAGATGTCAAACAGAAGTTTGTGAAGCAATGCGGTGTCGTTGTTAGGGACTTCGTCCCGATCACCATCCAAGAATGGAATAAGCCAAAGGATCGTGATCTTACCTGGCTCGGCGACGAAGGCAAAAACACATTTTTCAAAAGGTCATGCATAATTTCACCTTGCCGTGGCCAGAGTTGGATCCAGAGGAGGGGGAGCCATCTGAGGAGCTAGTAGATAAAGTCAAGGCGTGGGCTCTTAAGAAGATGGGCGAGCTATTTAACAAATATAAGAAGAGATTGTACACCGACTATGTGTTGAAAGGAAAAAACTCCGGATTTCGATCGAGGGTATGAGAAGATAAGAGACTACTGGGAAGAATTTGTGGCGTACAAGAAATCGGAGGCAACTCATGCAAAGTCTGCAATAAATAAGGAAAATGCTGCTAAGAAGAAGTACCACCATAATATGGGGCCTGGTGGCTACGCCCATTCCATGCCTAAGTGGGACAAAATGGAGAAGGACCTGCTGGATCAAGGGATTGTACTAGAGCCTATTAGAGATGGATGGATCGAGCGGTCCCGAAATTGGTTCTACGGGCATGGGGGCACACTGAACGCTTCTACCGGGGACTGCATATATAACTTGGATGATATCACGGAGACCACAACTTGTGAGCTACATGTGAAAGTGATGAACATAAGCATGAAGGTGGCGGTCGGCTATGCCGTACCTATTGGACCTACACCAACTTTCCATTGCTCCCATGTTCCTCTTGGCTACGCTATTGTCGGGGTGGATGAAGTTTTTAAAGGATTTGAGGAGCTGAAGCTGGATCACCCCGCAGGTGAAGATGGGGAGATCGTTGAACTTGGAGAAGCCAGAAAAAACACCATTCTATGGCGAAAGGAATTAATCGTGCTTCCAAGGCCATCGACTCCTCAGAGTAGCGATCCAGCGCAACACTCTCCAGCGCAACAGTCTTCTCCGCCGTCGCCGCCTCAGGCGCCGTCTCCGCAGCCTCAGTCTCCAGCGCGTGAGTCTCCGCCGCCTCAGTCTCCGCCACCTCAGTCTCCGGTGCGTTCGGGTAGGTTGGGGTTGGATAAGAACCGATTACCGAAACGTACGTTATCACCCCTACCAAAAATACCTCACAAGAATATGGTCAAGAGACCTTACGACCGTACACCGGAGGAAAACGCGGTGTACGCAGAAGCCGAAAAGGTCGCGTGGTTTGCTAAGTTGAAGGAGAAACCGAAAAAGTTTCCCGACACCCCAGAAGAGCATGCCAAAGTCGTAGCAATGCTGAAAAATATGCAGCAACCCCCGCCAGCGGAAGAACCAGACTACGAACGCTCTATTCAGAAGGTGACGAAACGAAAAGCAGAAAGATCAGTTCCCCAGCTCGGAACACAGAAAAAACAATCAGTTGCCCCGCTCAAAGTGGTCTCCAATACCGAGGCGGGGTCGAGCAGAGTACGGCCCGTTGTTCCGATCGACGACAAGTCTTGTACACCTGAGATTGTTGCCATGTTCGGAGAAGCAGCCGCTGCTCAGGGCTTGACTATTCATCAGTACTTAGACCGAATAGATTATCAGAAAGTTGCAGACTACACATACAAGCACGGGCGTCCTCTCGTCAAATCTGAGTTGGTCAAAGATCTACCAACAAAAATGCGAAGATTGCATAATTGGTACATGGCAGCCTTAAAGAGAGGGGGGATTGGCTCTACATTAAATATGATAACAAGGCTTTCGGGTCTGGAAATGGAGTGACAATGATTCAATTTTCTGAATTATTTCAGTTGTTCCAACAAAAAGCCCTCGACAAAGCTATCATCAGTGCCTATTGTCTGTAAGTATTATTTCTGTAATTAATTTTCTTGCTAGCTCACCTCGTTCATTGTATTTTATAATCTTACTCATCACTATATTAATTATGCAGAATGAAGATTCTCCAATGCAGAAGAGGACAAATCTATGACATTGGGTTCATTGACCCAAATGTCGTTCATGAAAAAGTTCTCGTTAAACATTACCAAGATACAGAGAACAACTTGGTAAATGCATTCTTGTTTAACGAAACCAAAAGAGAGATACTATTTCCATACAACTTCGAGTAAGTGTTACTGTCTTGTACACATTATTCTATTTCGCTTAATTTCTCGATGTAAAATGTATAATTGATAATTTATGCATGCACAGCTTCCACTTTATTCTGCTAATCATTGTGCTCGACAAAGGAACAGTACAAGCCATGGACTCGAGACGTCATCCCCTTGAGCACTGGGAGAGCATGCAGATATGCCTCCAGAGGTAATTTCAATCATTATGTCAGTATATCGATAGCAATTAATTAATATATAAGTCATTTATTTATTTTCTTTGCCGGATAGGGGTGCTTGGGCGGAGAAGCTTGACTTTAAAAGATTAGATGTAAGTACTAATAGCTATATCCGTGCATCATCTCTTTGATTCTAGTTTCAATACCATTACAATTCTTGATTTTATTTTCATTGAACTTTGTTCCTGTAAAGTGCTTGGAGCAGCCAGAGGGGACAAATTTATGTGGATATTACGTCTGCGAGTTCATTCGTCAGACGTGTTATGAGAAGGGCAGAATTTTAAAACAACTTGAAGTGAGTATGCAATATTCACAATTTTTGTTTATTGCCATCAATTTTGTTTAGTTTCATTCATATATATTGACCACTTTTTTAATTAGATCGAACGGTTGCGAGACGGCCTTCTACCAATGGATCGTGTACGAGCAATCCAGGAAGAAATTGCCGGATTCATAGATGCAGAGGTCCTAAATAAGAATGGAGAATACTATACTAATTCTAATGCATATTGATGTGTTTATATTACATCAAGTAGAAGATGATGTGTTTATATTATAAGGTGATCGAGTGTAAAAAGATGTGACGACGATCGTGTGTGTAATATATTTGTGACGATGATGTTTAATATATAGTGGTTCCCCATATTGATTCTAAATTTTGGTATTTTAATTTCATTTTTTTACATAATCAAATAGGTCTTACTTTTCTGAACATTTTGGTATTTTATTCATATTTTTATGAATTACAGAATAAGCATTATTGATTCTACAAAATTAAACTTTTTTCTGGAATTTGTGAAAAAAAAAATTCGGCCAATAGTCCCGGTTCATATTACGAACCGGGACTAAAACTCCTGGACCCGACGGCACCCGGAGGGGCCACGTGACTTCACCATTAGTCCCGGTTGGAGTCCCAACCGGGACTAGCTTTAGTCCCGGATTGCTAGTCCCGGTTGGTGAACTGGGGGACTAATGTGGCTTTTTCTACTAGTGATAGCTACTGCTAGTCAAGGATTACACAAAGCAGTGGAGCCACGATGAGCTGAACTAGACTGCTGATTTCAGACTGCAGAGGAGCCACGGTGAGCTGAACTAGAGCAGATCCTTGTGGAGGGCGACGAAGCGCCGGCGCCGGCGGAAGAGTGGCGGGGCTCGCATCATGGCCTGCGTGCATGCGCGGTGCGCTGCCAGCAGCAGCTGTACTGGCCAGCAGCCGTGACCAGGCCAGCTCGACGGGACTGGGATCCAGTGCCTTGCTATGCTCATAGCAAGGCACGGTGTACCTTGCCCCAACTCGAACTTCAAACATTTTTTAAAAAATTTGAAAAAATTCCAGTAGGCTGTACATGATTCCTTGTCTATTCTCTGAAAATTTCGTGTCAACTGGATCACTCATTTATGATTTAATAGCTTTTTAAGATCAAAATATGAAAAGCTATTTAACGATAAACCACTTACTAAAATAAAGTGAAAAAATTTATTATTACACATCGGACCATATACAATCTGCTGGAATTTTTTCAATTTTTTTTAAAATGTTTATAGTTCGATTTTATATTTTTAGATGAATCTCATCCGTTGGATGGAAGATGAATGATGGATGAAAAGGGGCAAGGTACACGGTGCCTTACTGTGAGCAAGGCACTGGATCCCAGTCCAGCTCGACGGCGGGGCTGGAGCCTGGATGGCCGCGTGTGAGAGAAGACACGCGGGGGTCTTCGTTTTTACCTCGGGATCGATTTTCTCTCCCGACTATAGGTACATGTTATCGATATATGATGAAACCGATCCGAACACGTACTGCACTTTTCTACGGCCGCGGTACGGCTATATAATTCACTGCTAGCACTAGAACCCAGGAGAAGGCCATACATTGAGAGCTACGTACACGCACCCAGAGATCCAACGACAGCGTCTGCTGCGACATTCTAGCTCTCGATCTACCGATGGCCGACGTCGTCCAGCTCCTGAACCCCGAAGACGCCGCCGCCGTCGAGGCCGAGCCCGACGAGCGCAGCCGGCGCATCGTCGTCTTCTGGCTGCCGTGTTTCATCGTCGTCGCGCTCGTCGCTTCCTTCCCGCTCACGCAGGCATTCCACCACCGGATGTCACAGGATCGAGCTTTGCCAAACGTGCTGTTGGATTTGGCCGTAAGGTTCCTATGGATTCTGTGCCTCGTCCACGCGTGCTGGCTCGTCCCCGTTTTTGCGCTTCTCGTCGCCGAGTGGTCTCACGGCAACCCGGTAGGGCGTAGGTTTGTAGACACCTTGCTCCAGTCTGACGAATCGTGGTTGATTCGCCTGCCCACCCGTCAGTTTATAGATCACGTGTATTGATGTTTGTTTCTTCTCTATTTTCTCAGTAAAAGGATTGAGATATTTGTAGTACTGTTAAATATAGCTTGCGTGCTATCAAAATCGTAAATATTTCAAGGAATAACCAATGCTATCGAGCTTGTACGTTGGGCCCAATCGCACAGTTTCTTGGATGTTTCAATTCACCAGCCCGTCCGTCAGCTGGTTATATCGTACATGTATTGATTTGATTGCACATTGCATATAATCCCAGATCTACACAGCCGAGGAACAGATGGATCAGCTGGCAATGCCAGCAAAATCATCAAAATGCGGGGCCATAAATTTACTTCCATTTCTCAGTTGCAGAAGTGCTACTTGCACTACGGGAAAACGTCAACACGCCGACGGCCAAATGTCGGGGCCGTCGGCGTATAATGGAAGCCGAGAAAGCCGACGGACGGCCCGTCGGCGTAATAAACCCCGTCGGCGTAGACTTACATACGCCGACGGCGGCCGTCGGCGTCAATTACACCGTCGGCGAAAGAGGCCCCACTAACGGCCGCCTAAACGGTTAAGAAACGGCCGTCTTCCCTGTGGAGCTACGCCGACGGTTATGCCGTCGGCGTATTTGTAACATAGACGCCGACGGCATAACCGTCGGCGTATATGTATTTTTTTTTAGTTTTACTTATTTCTTTATTTACCTTCATTTATTTCTGTATATAATATTTATGTATAAATTGGGTCTGTAATTTATGTATTAATTGGGTCTATAATTCCCGTCCCTATTTCTGTATCCCACCCGCATAAAATAACGGTTTGATTCTTCCGGAACCCGCATGAACTTAGCGTTTGAACGGTTCGATCTCGAGAAAGAGGAACAACATATGAAGAAAATATAGGTGGGCACACACACACACACAACATTCAGCTATCAGAATCATTCCCAGCACTTGCCTTTTCTGATGGATGGGCTGCAAAGAGAACCGGAGAGACCAAACAAACAATCCCGGAGAGACCAAACATAAAATAACGATTCCATATTTGTGTGATTATGCTCTTCAGCTACTTTCTTTGTCCAATCAGGTGCGATCGACATCGTATAACCAGAAGAGGCACTGAGAGAACAGAAGAGATGTGAGAAAAGAAGATGATGGAATGAAGACACTTGCCACAACTCAAGTCAAGAGAATGAATCAGATAAACTAGGAAAAGCTAGGATTTTCTCTGGAGTTGCAAGAGTTCAGCTCCTCCAGGTGGAAACTCCCATTCCGGATGGAACCGATGGGATTATGTGATGACATGTGCCCAAATTGGGTTCCTTATGTGTTCACATGTCCCACCATGTGAACATAAAAGGCAAGAAGAAGAAACACTAGAAGAACAGAAGCGTCGTGAAAAGGAAGAAGCTGAGACGAGGAAACAACATAAAATAACGTTCCCAGTTTCGGTGCGATTATGCTCTTCAGCTACTTTCTTATGCTTCTTTGTCCAATCAGGTGCGATCGATGTCGTATAACCAGAAGAGGCACTGAGAGAACAGAAGAGATGTGAAAAAAGAAGATGATGGAATGAAGACACTTGCCACAACTCAAGTCAAGAGAATGAATCAGATAAACTAGGAAAAGCTAGGGTTTTCTCTGGAGTTGCAAGAGTTCAGCTCCTCCAGGTGGAAACTCCCATTCCGGATGGAACCGATGGGATCATGTGATGACATGTGCCCAAATTGGGTTCCTTATGTGTTCACATGTCCCACCATGTGAACATAAAAGGCAAGAAGAAGAAACACTAGAAGAACAGAAGCGTCGTGAAAAGGAAGAAGCTGAGACGAGGAAACAACATAAAATAACGTTCCCAGTTTCGGTGCGATTATGCTCTTCAGCTACTTTCTTATGCTTCTTTGTCCAATCAGGTGCGATCGATGTCGTATAACCAGAAGAGGCACTGAGAGAACAGAAGAGATGTGAAAAAAGAAGATGATGGAATGAAGACACTTGCCACAACTCAAGTCAAGAGAATGAATCAGATAAACTAGGAAAAGCTAGGGTTTTCTCTGGAGTTGCAAGAGTTCAGCTCCTCCAGGTGGAAACTCCCATTCCGGATGGAACCGATGGGATCATGTGATGACATGTGCCCAAATTGGGTTCCTTATGTGTTCACATGTCCCACCATGTGAACATAAAAGGCAAGAAGAAGAAACACTAGAAGAACAGAAGCGTCGTGAAAAGGAAGAAGCTGAGACGAGGAAACAACATAAAATAACGTTCCCAGTTTCGGTGCGATTATGCTCTTCAGCTACTTTCTTATGCTTCTTTGTCCAATCAGGTACGATCGATGTCGTATAACCAGAAGAGGCACTGAGAGAACAGAAGAGATGTGAAAAAAGAAGATGATGGAATGAAGACACTTGCCACAACTCAAGTCAAGAGAATGAATCAGATAAACTAGGAAAAGCTAGGGTTTTCTCTGGAGTTGCAAGAGTTCAGCTCCTCCAGGTGGAAACTCCCATTCCGGATGGAACCGATGGGATCATGTGATGACATGTGCCCAAATTGGGTTCCTTATGTGTTCACATGTCCCACCATGTGAACATAAAAGGCAAGAAGAAGAAACACTAGAAGAACAGAAGCGTCGTGAAAAGGAAGAAGCTGAGACGAGGAAACAACATAAAATAACGTTCCCAGTTTCGGTGCGATTATGCTCTTCAGCTACTTTCTTATGCTTCTTTGTCCAATCAGGTGCGATCGATGTCGTATAACCAGAAGAGGCACTGAGAGAACAGAAGAGATGTGAAAAAAGAAGATGATGGAATGAAGACACTTGCGACAACTCAAGTCAAGAGAATGAATCAGATAAACTAGAAAAAGCTAGGGTTTTCTCTGGAGTTGCAAGAGTTCAGCTCCTCCAGGTGGAAACTCCCATTCTGGATGGAACCGATGGGATCATGTGATGACATGTGCCCAAATTGGGTTCCTTATGTGTTCACATGTCCCACCATGTGAACATAAAAGGCAAGAAAAAAGAAACACTAGAAGAACAGAAGCGTCGTAAAAAGGAAGAAGCTGAAACGAGGAAACAACATAAAATAACGTTCCCAATTGCACCGAACCCCGAACCATACTTGTTCATGACTGAGCTTTGTGATGTACTTGTACTCGAGAGCCGATCACTGCGTGCTAGATAACTTCGGATAAATGAAGACACTTGCCACAACTCAAGTCAAGAGAAGAATGAATTAGATAAACTAGGAAAAGCTAGGGTTTTCTCAAGAGTTGCAAGAGTTGGGCTATATGTGTGTTTTCATTGTACCTAGTGACTAACCTAACCCAACCAAGTAAAATATCCACTTAGCTACCCACTTTCGACGCCCATACCGGCCGTAGACGGAAAAGCTAGGGTTTTCTCCAGCGGGTCTAGGGTTTCACCGGAGAGGGGCTCCGGAGCGTCGGAACCCCACCAAAAGCTAGGGGTGCCATATCACATGTGTACAAGTGTGTTTTGGGTTGTAGATGGAAAAGCTATGGTTTTCTTCACCGGATCTAGGGTTTCGCCGGAGAGGGGCTCCGGAGCGTCGGAACCCGACCAATTTTTTAGAATATTTTTTGTTGGTTTTGGAATAGTTAATAGTATAGTTTTGTAGTACAACTAAAATTATGATTAACATTTTTTGAAAAAATAGCAAGTACAAAAAAAAATATACGCCGACGGCAATACCGTCGGCGTATAGGTTTCAAAAAAAAGAGGTTAGGCCGACGGCATTGCCGTCGGCGTATCGTGCAACCCTAATTAATGAGGGTTCACCTGGTCGGGAGATGCGTATCCGACCAAAATCGAAATAACTCCCCGCGCCGTCGCTCCTAGCTCCTCCCCGCGCCGCCGCCGTCGCTCCTCCCTCCGGCCGCCGCCATCGCTCCTCCCTCCGGCCGCGCCGTCGCTCCTCCCTTCGCGCCGCTGCAGCTAGCTCCTTCCCGCGCCGCGCTGCTCCCCGGCCGCCCCTCTCTCCCCTCCCCGCGCCGCCGCTCCTCCCCGGCCGCCCCTCCCTGCGTCGCCGCTCCTTCCCGGCCGCCCCTCCCTCTCCCCTCCCCGCGCCGCCGCCCCCTCCCTCTCCCCTCCCTCCCCGTCCGCCCCTTCCTCCCTACCTCCCTCCCCGACTGCCCCTCCTTCCCTACCTCATCCCGGACCGCCCTCCCCTCTCCCCTCCCTCCACGGCCGCCCCTCCCTCCCCTGCTCTCCGGCCGCCACTGCTCGCGCCCCTGGTCTCCGGCCGCCGCTCCCTCCCCTGCTCGCCGTCCCTCCCTCTCCTGCACCTCCACGGACGAGGTATGCATTTTTCTTTTTTTTTTCATTTTATACAATATTTGTGTTATTAGGAAGTATCAAATTAAGTAGCAAATTTAGTTAGCAAATTAAGTAGAAATTTTAGTTAGCAAATTTAGTTAGCATAGGTACGCCGTCGGTGAGGTGAGTGTGGCGACGGTGGTGAGGTGAGTGTGGCGAGGGCGGTGGTGAGGTGAGTGTGGCGGCGGTGGTGGAACTTCCCGTCGGTGAGGTGAGTGTGGCGGCATCGGAGAGGTGAGTGGCCACCGGTGAGGTGAGTGTGGCGGCATCGGTGAGGATAAGGGGGTGTCGGTGGGGTGCCTGGCAAAGGAAGACCATATTCCTGTCGCTGATCATTCCAGGTCCTGAATACCCGGGGAAGAATTTAAGTGTGTACATGCAACCGATTGTGGATGATCTGAACCACTCTTGGCACCACGGGACGTTGACATATGATCATGCATCGAAGACCAACTTCTTGATGAAGGTTTGGTTCCACAATTCCATGCACGACATGCCCGGGTATGCCCTATTCTGCGGATGGTGTACAGCTGGTAAGTGGCCATGCCCAGTGTGCAGGAACCGACTTGAGTTCATTTGGCTAAGCGCGGGTATGAAGTTTTCCGCGTTTGACAAACATAGACAGTTCCTCAAAGAGGGCATCGGTATAGAGAAGACAAAAGGAACTTCAAGAAGGGTAGAGTTGAGCATGAAGTAAAAGATATACCAACTTTGATGGTGCAGCTGTTGATGCCGAGCTACGTGCTCTCGTGCCTGCTAAGGGAAAAGGCCCACGGTATGTGGGATATGGTGAGACGCACAACTGGACTCACGTGGCAGGCTTGACGCAGCTCGAATATTACAAGGACCTCGAACTTCCCCATAGCATCGATGTGATGCACACCGAAAAGAATGTCGCAGAGTCCCTCTTTCACACAATCCTGAACATTCCGGAGAAGTCGAAGGATAATGTTAAGACTAGAGTCGATATCAAGAAGATATGTGATAGGAAGAGTTTACACATGAAGCCACCTGAAGGCCGTCGAAAGAACTGGTTCAAGCCGCATGCCGACTTCTGTCTTAATAGTATGCAAAAGTCTGAGTCATTCTCTTGGCTCAAATTCGTCGTGATGTTCCCGGATGGCTATTGTTCAAATATAAGTAAGGGAGTCAATATAAAAACGGGGAAAGTCACCGGGCTCAAGAGTCACGACTATCATATATGGATTGAGCGGCTGCTACCGGTGATGGTTCGAGGGTATCTCCCCGACCGTATCTGGCGAGTGCTCGCGGAGTTGAGCCATTTCTTCCGCACGCTCTGTGCTAAGCAGATATGTCCACTGATTATTCAGAAGCTGCATGACCTTGTGCCGGAGTTGCTATGTAACTTAGAGATGATATTTCCGCCAGGCTTCTTTACTCCGATGGCACATCTTGTTGTGCATCTAGCGAACGAGGCACTCATGGGTGGACCGGTGCAGTTTCGTTGGCAGTTTTGTATTGAGAGAGAGTTCAAGTATATTCGAACCAAATGTGGAAACAAAAATAAGATTGAAGCATGCATAGCTGAGGCAACTATCCGCCAGGAGATGACAGATGCCAGGCTAACGTACTATCCCGATGATGTTCCCACAATGCATAACCAGGCCTCTCGGTACAACATCGACGAGCCCAAGCTAGACCCCAAGCTCACCCTCTTCCAGTTTCCCGGTGGCAAGGCCGGTGGCGCAAAAAGGTATACCTTGAGCAATGAAGAGCTGGAGTGCATAATGCTCTATGTGCTTATGAACATGAATGAAGTGGTCCGCGACGGGGAGGAGGAAGACGGCAGTTTCCTTAGGTAAAATGGTGAACAAATTAGTTTGCAATTACTAACTCGGTTTTGGTCTAATACGTATTTTCTCCTTTTAGCCAATTCACGGATGAAATGTGGTCGGGAGCATCAGAGGGACCCGATGAAGCCGAGCTGGACACTCTTTTGAAAGAGGGTGCCCCCGGAAAGAAAAAATTCACGGCTTGGTTCAGGGAAAAGGTAATTTCTAACCTGTCCCTTCTACCTTGCAATCCGTGTCTTGTACCTCCTACTAATGCACAAACAATTTGTACTTGTAGGGAGCTGATCCCAACATTGTGATGTCGGATGAGTTGAGATGTGTCTCCCAAGGTTGTAACCGTAGAGTCGAGATGTATGAGAAGTATGATGTGAATGGGTACCGCTTCCATACAGAGTTTCACCAGAACAGTCGGCCAAATGCAAAGACTATAAATACCGGGGTCTTCACCAAAGGAGCCGGTGAATTTGATTACTACGGAAAGTTACAGAACGTATACGAGCTGACGTTCAATAACACGAACATAGAACTCAAACTTGTTGTGTTCAAATGCCACTGGTTCGACCATGTTAATGGACATAGAAGTACCCCTTCCATTGGGTTAGTTGAAGTTAAGCCTTCAACCACCTACGAGGGTTCCGATGTCTTTGTTGTGGCTCACCAAGCGAGGCAAGTTTATTATTTGCCCTACCCATGCAAGAAAGAGGGACTCATTGGGTGGGAAGTCGTGTTCCATGTATCGCCACATGGTAAGCTACCCATGCCCTCCGAAGACGATTACAACAACATTGACCCTAAAACATACGAGGGGATTTTCTATCAAGAGGAACAAACCTTTGGGGAGTTTGGTATACAAGGTCTTGAGGACCGCGAGGACAATGCACAGATAGGTGGTGACTTAGTGGTGGATGTAAAGGACATAGATGTTCTCAACAAGTTTGATCGTGATGACGATGATGAGCCTCCACCGTGCGATGAGGTTCCAATTTATACACGTGATAGTGATGTTGATAGTGATGATGAGAACCCAAGACATAACTATGAGAGTGATGGTGAGGGTCTTTTATGTCTTTATTATGTCTTTTATTATGTCTTCTACATTTTATTATGTCTTTATTATGCTTAATATTTATTTTCAACATGCTTATTAATTGCCCTTGTACATGCTTATTATGCTTATTAATTGCCCTTTCTACATTTTATTATATTTTTATCATGCTTATTAATTGTTTACCCTTTCTCAATGCAGGTGATTGAGCAAGATGAGCAGCGGCAAAGAGTCATCGGGCTCTCACGCGGTCGGAGATGGGTACCTCGGGCTCTCCGGGTGTGTTTGGATGAGTTTGAACTATGTTTGTGCCATTTCGACTTTGTATGAGTGTAATTTTGGTTTATATTTGTCATTTGAAGTTTCTATGATGGTATGGTATATATATGTATGATATTATGTGAGTTCTGTGATGTTTTGTATTTATGCAATTTTATTTGTATTTAAAATGTGCTGTAAACCAGCATCCAAAAAAACCTGCAGTATGGTCACCCATACGCCGACGGCAATGCCGTCGGCGTAGGATGCCTGCCAGGCACACAGGAAACGGCCACGTCACCTTATGGTGACACATACGCCGACGGCATTGCCGTCGGCGTAGGAACCTACCAGACGCGCAGGGGTGGGGCCAGGCTGTCAGGAGCTGGCTTATACGCCGACGGCAAACGCCGTCGGCGTAGTGTGCCTGCCGGACGCACATGAGCAAGCCACGTCGACAAGTACGCCGACGGCATTGCCGTCGGCGTATGACATGTTGACGGAAACGGAGACGGACGGCGTCTTGTGGGTCCCACCTACCATACGCCGACGGCTGTCGTATACGCCGACGGCTTGTATCGTACGCCGACGGAAGGATACGCCGACGGCCATACGCCGACGGCGGCCGTCGGCGTACCGATACGCCGACGGTTTCTGGTCTTACGCCGACGGCTTCCGGCCGTCGGCGTATCGTGGCTTTCCCGTACCTACATACTCGCCACGCCGCTGTCTTCTCCACGTCGGCTATACATCTGCGAAGGACCGAAGGTACGGACAGCGTGTGCCAGCTCCTTAGATAGATCTTCCCTCCGCCGACTGTAGGTACGTGTGATATATATGTTGTTGAAACCGATCCGAGCACGTACCGTATACATCCCCAACACTTCCATATAAATCAAGCACGGCCACAGAATTTACTAGTAACAATTACTACTAGCACTAGATCGAGTCATCGTCAACACATACGTAGACATACACTTCAGGAGGAGGCGATTTCTCAAGAGCTAAGTCCCCAGAGATTTCGATAGAGACCTGTCTGGATCGACAATTTAGCTAGATCGTCAGGAGAAGGCCACCAGATCCAACGGCAGCGTCTGCTGCGTCGACAATCTAGCTCTCGATCTACCGATGGCCGACGTCGTCCAGCTCCTGAACCCCGAAGACGCCGCCGCCGTCGAGGCCGAGCCCGACGAGCGCAGCCGGCGCATCGTCGTCTTCTGGCTGCCGTGTTTCATCGTCGTCGCGCTCGTCGCTTCCTTCCCGCTCACCAAGGTATTCCACCACCGGATGTCACAGGATCGAGCTTTGCCAAACGTGCTGTTGGATTTGGCCGTAAGGTTCCTATGGATTCTGTGCCTCGTCCACGCGTGCTGGCTCGTCCCTGTTTTTGTGCTGCTCATCGCCGAGTGGTCTCGTGGCAATCCGGCAGGAAGTAGGTTTGTAGACACCTTGCTCCAGTCTGACGAATCGTGGTTGATTCGCCTGCCCACCCGTCAGTTTATAGATCACGTGTATTGATGTTTGTTTCTTCTCTATTTTCTCAGTAAAAGGATTGAGATATTTGTAGTACTGTTAAATATAGCTTGCGTGCTATCAAAATCGTAAATATTTCAAGGAATAACCAATGCTATCGAGCTTGTACGTTGGGCCCAATCGCACAGTTTCTTGGATGTTTCAATTCACCAGCCCGTCCGTCAGCTGGTTATATCGTACTCCCTCCGTTCCACGATATAAGATGTTTTAGATGTTTCACATGTTGTCTAGATTCGGATTAAAAAAATGAAAAGTGGGTGAACACATACACTAAAACATGTCTAGATACATGTGATACAAATATGAATGTGGAAAAAGGCTAAAACATCTTATATTATGGAACGGAGAGAGTACATGTATTGATTTGATTGCACATTGCATATAATCCCAGATCTACACAGCCGAGGAACAGATGGATCAGCTGGCAATGCCAGCAAAATCATCAAAATGCGGGGCCATAAATTTACTTCCATTTTTCAGTTGCAGAAGTGCTACTTGCCCGGCATGATGCCATCTAGCATCAACGTGTTCCACGAGGGTTGGCGGACAGCTCACTGTTCATAAGCAGGCATGATGTTTGTTTCCTACACTTGTCATTGCACGTCCAAAAGATACAACATTTGCAGTGTCTCCAGATCATGATCCATAAAATGTAATATACACTCACGAAACAAAACATCGCCAGCTGAATGGTAGATGACACAACTAATCATACCCTCGATTATTCTGTTTACAAGGCGCTATGGCGCGCAGGTGCAACTGGGCCGTCGGTTTCAGCTATCCGACGGTCAAGACTGGTTTGCAGAGAACAGACCTGCGAAAAATACAACGCAAAGGAGCAAGACTGCTGCTGCTGGTGGCAACTGAATTTTTTCACCGAAGGAGAGGGTGGGGACCGATGGTGTTGAGGCTTACTAGCTGACGGTGTTCGCTGGAAGTAAATGAAATGGAGTAGGAAAAAGATATTGCGTGTAGTGGTGTGGTAAAAGTACAGTAGTCTTTTTTCTAGTAAATCTGTGGGAAAGGGTTCTGTAGTTGAAGGTTCTGTACCGGTGAAAAACCTGCTGGGATGTTGGAGTGTGCTCCATGGCGTTGGTCTTTTGGCGCTGGGGGTGTGTATGTTTGGAAGCCTGAACAAATGTATTATCAGTTTTCATGATGAATGAAAATTGGGGGCCGTTTTGGCTCCTCCTCTCGAAGGATTTAGTGTTCGTCCCCTAATGGCGAGCCACCTGGTGCCATGTCAACTCTCTGTATCCACACCTTGTGCTCCCCTCAAATTGGATGGCATATGCCAAGGCCACCGTGAACTTTTTGCATTCAGTCCACTTCGACAAGTTGGACAGAGTTGGTGATGATCCAAACCTCCGTGGCTTGCATGATCGCCTCGTCAGGCATCTCCGATTTCAAGTGTCTTTGTCCATCGATCTTCAGTTATAGCCGGTCGTCCATGACTATATTGGAATAGGACGCCCCTATCAGTACTGAGACATATGAAAGAGCTAGTTGTAATTAAGAACCAAGACACAATAGCACAAAATGAATTTATTCATGTAGATTTCTCTTCAAACACATGATCATCAAAAAGGTAAAAGTGTTGGAGTACAGTAGCAGCGACCACGACGACAAGTTTTAATGGCAAGATTCGGGAGGGAAGTGGTAATAGTAGTGGAACATGGAAACACAACACACTAAACTGAATTGAAGTACGCTCCACTGCTCCAGCGATGATCATCATGCCGCGGCGGCGGTGGAGGAATTAGTGCAGGATACAGGCTCCAATTCGCATGAGAGCAGGACAATCCCGCCGACCTCTTGGGCTAGTAGATGCAGGAACTCGGGGTTGGCCATGCGCGTGTACTCGCACAGGCAGTCGTACTGCTCCTTGAGCACGGTGCAGCAGCCGTCCGTCACCGACTCCGCCTTCCGTTCGAGGGCGTCCTTGCACTTTTCTAGCTTGGCCGGCTGGTCGCACACCGTCGCCGCCGCGTCGGCGGAGAGCAGCGCGGCGCTGGCCACCAGGAGCAGGAGGTAGCAGACGAGAGGAGCCTTCTTGGCGGCCATGGTTTTGGCTGGGTTACGTTGTTCGTGTATGGAGGCTATGGAGGGTGTGAGCTATGGTGTTGTGGGAAATGGAGGGTGATGGAAGATGTAGATATAGGCCAGAGGAACATGTGGAAGCATGCAACTCCACACCATTAGGGATAATCTAATATTATAAACGAGAGTTGGCAGGATCGATCATGTAACCGGATTGATTCCGTGGCATGCATGTTTTCCAGATTGAAAATCAGCCCGAGGCACAGGCATTGCCCACCCACCATTGATATTCGTTCATGATAATCGGATCAGCTGCCACCCGGCCGGATTTTGTTTAATCAGCACGAGGCACACGAGTACGCATCACCACCGACCGACACGACACATGCTGCGAGATCTTACGTTGCTAGGTACATATGCAGAGCTGTCATGATAAGTCCGGGACCGAGATCCAGGATCCGTGAGTAGAACGATTCCGATCCAATATAAGATGGCGCATGCACAAATCTAGTTTCACGGTGGTAAATCAATCTCTCCACAATAATTGAGTTTGAATACTATGCTGAGATATCCGGCCGGCCTGATACGCGTGCCTATAGCTTGTGGCGGGTTTGGAGGTGGCTCATTGTGGGGGCGCCTCCGAGCGGTGGATCACGAGATTCTGAGCCCATGTTCGTCGCAGTAGGCGTGTGATGGCCGAACCTTTCTCGGGCATCGTTAAGGTGGGGTTGGTGGTGGTCAAAGTGAGGTGGAAGCAGGAGGTGGATGGAGAACTATGGTCATGGCCCATGGTCACGTCACGACCTACCTTGCTCGTCGGCACGGAGCGGCACCAAGAAATGGTAGTGGAGAAGCTTGTGGCGGGGTTGTCGATGAGAAGTGAGATATGGAAAGAGGATAGGGAGGGAGAGAAGAGAACAAGAGAGGGAGAGAAGAGAGTATAAAGATATAAGAGAGAATAAAGAGTCGTTCGATCTGTTACATCCAACCGTCCAGATGAGCGGGTCAAACGGATCAATGACGTGGCGTGCCCAACAACCCACGCCCTTAGTATTCTATATACTAGTGGCGTGCCATATTAAGTCACATGCTACTAGTATTCACACCGAAAGTTAAAACATTTGAAATTGTGTTCTGCAAGCTGAATTTTATAATTCTAAAAATGTTGAAAACGAAAACTCAGGTGTAAATTTTCGTGTTTATATTTTTTCATACATAAAACGTCTTGATCCAAGGTTCATATGTAAATGTTACAGCCCGGTTTAAACCGAGACTGCACAGTTTTTCCAAAATATGTCAAAATACATGTTTGTCTTTTCTCTAACAATAAGTACGCATAAAATGACTCCATGACAAAATGGTGGACACATATGCATCCAAGTTGTTTAGGTGAGAGAGAGAGAGAGAGAGAGAGGAGGCGACGCGCCGGCGGTGACTGACGCTGCCGCCCCATGGCCTATAGCGACCGGTCTGCTCGCCGGTATCGGCCTTCGGGGGATCACGCTTCTCATGTCTCTGAGAGGAGGATCCGTCGGAGGACGACAAGTGTTCCTCCCAAGCTCCTTTTGATGCCGCTTTGGAGGTGCTGGATGAGGAGGAGGCGTTGGAGAGGGGTGCGACGCCGGACGCGAGCTGGACGACGGTCACGAGGAGGGTGAGAAGGACCGACAAGGAGATCGTCCAAGCTTTCTGGAATGAGATTGGATTCCATACCCAAGCATCAATATTCTGGGAAAGGGCTTCTCCGGCGAGTTCGTTGTCGGCTAAAGGGGACACGTCTTCTTCGGGCTGTGCTGCCAGTCTCCTGCTTCGTCGCCGATGGGCAGTGTTGTGGGGGTGTGCCCACCAGTACGGTTGGGACGGCGCAGCACCCTTCCTCGTCCGTGGATCACGTCACCGCCGTCCTAAGATAGTTCATGCCTACGCCGGTGGTGAGCCGACAATAAGAGGATGTCCTGCCCCCATGTGCTGATCCGAATGCTTTTCTAGCTCCCGGCGGCTAGGCGGTGAGCCGGAGCAGTGAGGGCAAGCGGTGCCACCGCCCTAGCAAGTGTTCTTTTAGTCTACAACATGACAAATTTTATTTTTTGCGAGAACAACACTGGAGATGTTTTTGCTTTAGAGCAGCACTATCACAATCGTTCTGTATGCAAGAAGTTAAGTATGGAGGTAGCAAGCTACAGTCCTACCTACATCTATCATATTCATTAGCACACAATTGAGCTGCAGTATTTGTTGTCCTCTTTACATACAGAACAACAAAAGTATTAAAACTACAACTCAGCTCCTGAACCTCAGCTAGGATGGCCAAAATCTCAGCACAATTTAGTGTCAAGAGTTCCAGCAAACAACTAAATTAGCAGAGTCTACCTCCACCACAATTCTGAGCTAGATCGGGCAGCCTCGGGCGGAGATTGTGGCGGCGCGTGACAGGCATGGATGGGACAGCCTCGGGCGGAGATTGTGTCGGCATGGCTAGGGTTGTGAGGTGGAGAGCGTAGCGGTGGAGCACGGCGGCGTCGTCGAAAATTGCGCAGACGAAGGCTGCCCTTGCAGTTTTCCACTAGAGAACGGAATAAATATGTCGTGGCACGGGTTGATGCGGCGAGGTTAGGAGCACGATCATGACGATCTTAGATTTTAGGCTAATGCGGGGCGCGGCAAATTTTCTCTGCCAGCAGGCCTTTCGCTCTGTGCTAATAGCTAACAGTACATTGCAAAATAATTTTATTTATCCTAACAGTTAGACTTCAGTAAGTTCGTTGGTGTTGCGAACTTGTGATGCTAATTGATTTGAGTACATTTATTAGTGGGGGTGCCATAGAAAATACTACTTTGCACTTTTGATAGTAGTAGAGGCAGAGTTGAGTTCGAGCTATAATAGAAGAAAACGTCATCAAGTCAATTACTAACTTGATCCGCATCATCTCAGCTGACAGGAGCTCCTAGCTGAACCAGAACCGATTCTAGTGTCACTACAGGAATGACCCTAGGTGCCGACGGCCGCCCGCTACGCCGACGGCTTTTTGTCGGGGCCGTCGGCGTAGCCTCCTGGCAGGCCAGCCCGTCGAGCTGACCGTCGGCGTAGATTAACCGTCGGCGTATGGGGCTACGCCGACGGCTTTGCCGTCGGCACAGATTCACAGGGCTACGCCGACGGCTTTGCCGTCAGCATAGCTATTTTTTTCTGTTTTTCATTGAATATGAAATAATTCATATCTTTAAATCCGTAAAGCGAAATTTAATAAATAAAATATCTAAATTGATTAGTAAAATGAGAGGAATCCAAATATGACAACCATATCATCAGAGCAAACTATCACACACTTGTAGTTCAAATTTCTATTACTTTCCGAAAAGCAACATAAAGTCATTTAATTAGGCGAAATTAGGTAGAAAACGAGAAAATTCCTAATACTTGGGGATTATCCATCATATATGTAGTACTATGACACATAGGTGTGTCTTGTTATGACAAAAAATGTTGCAGAACTAATGTTTTTCAAATTACGTTTATAAATATCATTTTTTAATTGTCAAAAATGACATTTTTGTGAAGCAAGTACGACATATATGGTGCAAAATGGCACATATACAATTTTCACACAAAGTAGGCCATAATTTATTGATAATACAGAAATATTAGGAATTTTCTCGGTTTCTACCTCATTTCGCCTATTTAAATGACTTTATGCCTATTTTTCGAAAGTAATTCAATTTTGAACTACAAGTGTGTGATAGTTTGCCCTGAAATTTAAAAAAAAAACCATTTTAAGATACACCAGTAGTGGTTATATCACAAAACCAACAATAGTTTTCAAAAATGAGACCCCTTTGGATAAATAGGCACGACGACCATTTTGACAATTTTTTGAACAAAATAAAAGAAAGTGAAAAAATACTCAATAAATTAAATCCTTTGGCATGGACACCTTTTATGTGTATTAGTTGATAGGAAAAATGATAAAACTGAGTTTTGACAAAGATAGCAAAAAACTTGTTCACAAAAAGGTCAATCATCTATAAACAAGTATAAGTTTCGAGTCAAATGACGTAGATATGATCATCCTCGTGCCATAGTTTGTGATAATGTGTCCATATTTGACACATAGGTGTGTCTTGTTATGACAAACAATTTTGCGGAACTATTTTTTTTCAAATTACGTATATAAATATCATTTTTCATTTTTTAATTGTCTAAAATGACATTTTTTGTGAAGCAAGTACGACATATATGGTGCAAAATGGCACATATACAATTTTCACACAAAGTAGGCCATATTTTATTGATAATCCAGAAATATTAGGAACTTTCTCGGTTTCTACCTCATTTTGCCTATTTAAATGACTTTATGCCTATTTTTCGAAATAATTCAATTTTGAACTACAAGTGTGTGATAGTTTGCTCTGAAAATTTTACAAAAATCATTTTAAGATACACCAGTAGTGGTTATATCACATAACCATCGATAGTTTTCAAAAATGAGACCCCTTTGGATGAACAGGCACGACGACCATTTTGACCATTTTTTGAACAAAATAAAAGAAAAGGAAAAAATACTCAATAAATTAAATCCTTTTGCATGGACTCCTTTTATGTGTACTAGTTGCTAGGAAAAATGATAAACCTGAGTTTTGACAAAGTTACCAAAAAACTTCTTCACAAAAAGGTCAATCATCAATAAACATGTATAAGTTTCGAGTCAAATGACGTAGATATGATCATCCTCGTGCCATAGTTTGTGATAATGTGTCCATATTTGACACATAGGTGTGTCTTGTTATGACAAACAATGTTGCAGAACTAAAAATTTTCAAATTACGTTTATAAATATCATTTTTCATTTGTCAAAAATGACATTTTGTGTGAAGCAAGTACGACATATATGGTGAAAAATGGCACATACATGATGACAAAGATGAAATGGATGTCATATTTGGATTTCTCTCATTTTTTTAATCGATTTAGACATTTTATTTGTTAAATTTCGATTTACAGATTTAAAAATATTAATTATTCCATATTAAGTAAAAAGGAAAAAATAAATTAAAATAAAATTTATTGTTATTTATTCAAAACATATTATTACATAATCATTGTTACTTATTCAAATAAATTTTCAAAATTTAAACAATAAAAAGTGTAACATCATGCCCATGGGTTAATATAGTTGATACGATACTAATATCAGTAAGTTCTAACATCTCATCTGGAAACTAATTTGGAAGGAACTCAAAAGTTAAGCGTGCTTGGGCTAGAGCAATCTGAGGATGGGTGACCGAACGGTAAGTTTGACTAAGGTAAATAATTTGACCTGATATTAAGTGTGTGGCTAAGTGGGAAATTTGAAATTTGAATTTTTTTTGGAAATTCGAAGTTTGAAAAAAAAGTTGGAACAAATAATTAGAAGAAAAAAAGTTGAAAAAATTAATTTTTATTTTTTTAAATTTTTTTTGGAAAAATTATTTGGAAAATAAAATGCCGACGGCCTTGCTCTATGCCGACGGCAAAAGGCTCTATGCCTACGGGGCAATACGCCGACGGCCATACGTCGACGGCCACCGTCGGCACAAGCTATGCCGACGGCAAATTAGGCTGTGCCGACGGCAAAAAGCCGTCAGCATAGCTAGCCGTTCCTGTAGTGTGTGCTGGCATTTGTTGGACCAAGAAAATTTATGCCTTGATAGTGGGGCATCTGTTGAACTAATAAAAGACACGCTCAAAAAGTCAAAAAATGGGTATGCATGGGATGCTTGGGCGTGAGCATAGCCACGAGGGCCTTTGTATAATACCCCACCTCTGGCAGCGGCCTCCTCCCCATTGTTCTTGGGGTTCCGTGGAGAGGGAGACATGGTGGACAGCGGCGCGGAGTCTCCGTGGGCAACCTAACCACGGTCACGGAGGAACACGACCTCCACGACGCCTTCAGCCAGTTCGGCAAGATCCTCGAAGCCAAGGTAAGCTGTAGTACTCCTCCGATCTTCCCGGTGGATGGTTTGGTAGATGATGTTCATGTGCTAGTTTTGACAGGTTTTTCTCCTATTCGTGGTGCAGATCATCAACGACCCAGATACGGGTCTGTCGTGCCGATTCAGTATTGTAAAGTTCCAAAGGGAGGAATCGCTGTGCGCGGCCATCGCGGCCATGGATGGCATGGCCCTCGACGGTAAACACATTACCGTCGATGTGGTCCAGTCCCGCTCCTCTGGCCGCGAAGGCACCTCTGGGTTCGGCGGAAACAAATAATATATGATGTATCCAGTTATCCTTTGTCCATTTCGAAATATAAATCCAGTTATCCTTTGTGATTCATATGTTCGTGCGGTTGATTTCTACTTATCTGTGTTGTGTTTCTGATCGGGAGGTCAAGTATACTTCTGCAACGAACAAATCCTACGTATGTGTTATCTATCAGTCTGCATTTTTGAGACTTCCATGCATGGCTTGGGATCCCGCTCCTCGGGCCGCGCGCGAAGGCACCTTTGGGTTCGGCGGAAACAAATAATATATGAAGTATCCAGTTAACCTTGGTCCATATCGAAATATGAATCCAGTTATCCTTTGTGATTCATATGTTCGTGCGGTTGATTTCTATTTATCAGCTGTGTCGTGTTTCTGATCCGGAGGTCAAGTATACTTCTGCAATGAACAAGGCCTGCGTATGTGTTATCTATCAGTCTGTATTTTCGAGACTTCCATGCATGGCTTCGGATGTCTCGTTGACATTCTCAACTCTGTTTAACAAACGGCCTACACCGATACCTTTCCGTTCACTATCTGTATATTTTAATAAAGAGGGTGTTAGGTTTATCTTTGCACAAAACTTATTTTAATAATTAGGTAATGTAATCAAATTGAACCGAAATCCGCTAGGAAAATGACAATGTTCTACACCTTTTTTTGCATCGCGAACATGAACAAAAATCAATTTGTATATTGGGATCTGAAATCATCATTTTCTTAATTAATCATAAATCTGTTAGACAAATGAACGTGCATGCACAAGTCTGAACATTTAGAGCATTTATTACACTTGAGTTTAGAAACTTCCAATCAATCACATCCACACAAGCATGCAAGAGCAAGCGCACCCAAGCGCCATTCGTCCGCTCTCGGTTTCAGTGCTTGCAAGATCAAGATACAGATAAGACCACACTAGTACGAGGTCATCCATTGGGATTTCGCACTCTAAAGACAACACAAGAAGATTATTCTTCATTGCATTTCTCAAGGGAGTTTTATTATTGCCATGGTTTGGTTGAGTAGTGCTAGCAAAGCAGAACCAGTATTCCTTGAAATCTCCTTTCACTCTCGATCTCACCTATTACTGCTTGTTTTCTAAATTCAAAAAAAGACATCTCAAAAATCTGAAAAAATAAAACAGCAAACATATATTAGTTTTCTAATTTTTTTTTTTGATAAAGGGCTTATATTACTTATAAAAAGTATTACACCCGGCCTCTGCATAACAAGATGCACACAGCCGACAAGTCATCATCCAACAACGGACTAAAACATAGACAGATTACAAATCAAAAGATCATGCCAATCGCCTATGGTGTTGGGCCGCCAATCCGAAGATCCCTATGCCACCCATGTTGTGTAAAAATGTCCCTCGCCGTGGTCTCCAGTTGCGCAGAAACCTCCATAAAAAGGTCGCGATACTCCACGCGTTGTAATATGGACCACGAACGGAGCAAATCTGTGCACCGGTAGATTACCTGCATAAAGGAAACATTTTTATCATTAAAAACCTTGTCGTTTCTACTCAGCCATAGCGACCATAAAACGGCTATCGCTCCCACCCGAATAACCGATCTAAATTTATCATCAATACCATGAAGCCAGTTGCCAAATATATTTGCAACGGAACGTGGTGGATATAAATTTGAAGCAATTTGGATGGTTGACCAAATGGAACGTGCAAACTTGCAATCGAAGAAAAGATGCTTAATAGTCTCATCATGTAGACAAAAAACACACTTCGTACTTCCATGCCAATTGCGTTTGACAAGGTTATCTTTGGTTAGGATCACTCCTCGACGAGCATACCACGCGAAAATCTTCGTTTTTAGTGGCATTTTCATCTTCCAAAGTTTTGTATGACTATCAACTGGCATATCTGATTGGATCAAAGCTTTATACATAGAATCTACCGAGAATTTACCATTCTGAAGTAGACTCCAACGAAATACATCCGGTCCAGGCTCTAGGTTAATCGCAGCCAAACGCCCCAAAAGGGTGTTCCAAGTAACCAACCTGGTACCAAGTAGATCTCGTCTGAACGTCACATTCGGAGGCGATGATCGCATAACCGAAGCTAGCGTAACCTCTTTGTAACGAACAATGTTGTATAAAGCAGGATACTGATCCCTTAAAGAGGTATGGCCTAACCATATATCCTCCCAAAACCTGATCTGTGATCCATCTTTGATAGCAAATTTCCCAAAGCGGAAGAAAGACGCTTTCGCCGCCATGAGACCAGCCCAAAAGTGTGAGTCACCCGGTTTCCAAACCATCTGTGACAAAGTTTTGGTACCGATGTATTTGCGCTTTAACATTGTTTGCCATACCCCTTCTTCCGAGAGAAGCTTGAAAAGCCATTTCCCTAGAAGGGCAGTATTTTTAATCCGTAGATCGTGGATACCAAGTCCACCCTGATCCTTAGGACGGCAAACAACATCCCACCTCGCCAGTCGATATTTCTTTTTCTCACTATCACCCTGCCAAAAGAATCGCGAACGATAATAGTCCAGCTTTTTAAGGACCCCTTTTGGCAGCTTGAAGAAGGATATCATATACAGTACCATATTTGTTAGGACTGAATTGATAAGAACTAATCTCCCACCTAGGGATAATAGTTTTCCTCTCCAACTGGTTAAGCGAGCTTGCAAGCGCTCCTCAACATGCTTCCATTCGGCATTAGTCAATCTCCTATAATGTATCGGTATTCCAAGATACCTAATAGGAAAAGAACCTTGTGCACATCCGAATAAGTCCGCATATTGAGTTGCATAATCCAGAGCCTCCCCGAAGCAGAACAACTCACTCTTATGGAAATTAATCTTTAGACCAGAAAGTTTTTCAAAAGCTGTTAAAATCAGCTTCATGTTCATCGCTTTCTCAAGGTCATGTTCCATAAACAAGATTGTGTCATCTGCATACTGGAGAATAGAGAGTCCGCCATCAACCAAATGGGGGATGACGCCCTCAATCTGTCCATCCAGTTTGGCCCTATCAATCATGACCGCTAACATATCCGCTACTATATTAAATAGTATTGGCGAAAGCGGGTCACCTTGCCTTAGACCTTTTTTTGTTTGAAAGTAATGACCAGTTTCATTATTAACTTTAATGGCCACGCTACCTCCAGTAACAAAATTACGGATCCAGGCACACCACTCCTCCGAAAAGCCTTTCATGCGCAAGGTTTGCTGTAGAAAATCCCAGTTAACCTTATCATAAGCCTTTTCGAAGTCGATCTTAAAGATCACCCCGTTCAACTTTTTCGTATGCATCTCATGAACGGTTTCGTGTAGTATAACTACCCCGTCTAGGATGTTCCTACCCTGCATAAACGCAGTCTGAGTAGGACGCACCACATGATCTGCCACGGAATTCAAACGGATCGTTGCCACCTTGGTAAATATTTTGAAACTCACATTAAGGAGGCAGATTGGTCTATACTGTTGTATCCTTTCTGCATCGATAACCTTAGGTAACAAAATAATCTCCCCAAAGTTCAACTTAAAAAGCTCCAGCTGTCCGGCATGCAACTCGCCGAACATAGCTAGAAGGTCCGATTTAATGACATCCCAGAAGTTTTGATAAAACTCTGCTGGGAATCCATCCGGACCTGGTGCTTTATTGTGCTCCATCTGGAAGACAGCTGCTCTTACCTCCTCCTCAGTGAAAGGGGCCGTAAGAAAGCCATTCTCCTCACCCGATACCTGGGGTATATCATCAATTCGAGACTCGTCGAGAGAGAAGGTACCTTCCTCCGGCGCCCCGAACAACCCCTTATAATACCTGGTGATGTAGCGTTTAAGCTCATCCTGTCCTTCAATTACGCCTTCATCCTGATGCAGTGAATGAATAAGTTTCTTTCTATGTCTACCATTGGCGACATTATGAAAGTATCTAGTATTCGAATCACCTTCAAGAATGAACTGGGCATTTGAATGCTGGTACCATTTGAGTTCCTCTTCCCGCAATAGCTGAGCGATCTTTGCATTTGACTGGCTCTTAAGCTCAATCTCCTGCGCCGCCAACGGTCGTGTTTCCGCTATTGCCTCGAGGTCATCAATAATACTTGACAGCCGAGCCTTCTCCTTTTTAAGGATACCAGTCGTATGGCGTGCCCAACCACGAAGGAAAGTCCGCAAATTGCGTATCTTATTAATCCATCTTTGAATTGGGGTAGCACCTCGAACTGGTTTGGACCAAATCTTTTTAACCAAATCACCAAATCCCTCCCGATGAAGCCAGCCAAATTCAAATTTGAACTGATGCTTATCCATTGGGCGCGATAGACCTGTGGTCAAAAGGATTGGAGCATGGTCTGATAAAGCCTCAATACGTTCAAGCGCACGGACCGACACCAACGGGTACCTGGATTCCCAGTCAGTACCCATTAGAACTCGGTCCAGCTTTTCATATGTAGGCTCTGGTAGACTATTCGCCCATGTGAATTGTCTGCCAGTCATCTGAACCTCTCTCAAATCCAAACTGTCAATGACAGCATTGAAAAGAAAGGGCCAGTGATTATCAAAACGACCTCTACTTTTCTCGTGTCGGTACCTTAACATGTTAAAGTCCCCTCCTATTAGAATAGGATGTGGATTATCACGAGTAAGATTAACCAATTCGCGAAGAAAAGCAGTCTTGTGTGCTTCCTGGGCGGGTCCATACACGGCTACCAAACTCCATATGAAATTGTCAGCCTTGTTTCGGACATGGAACTTTATATGAAAGTCCTCATCCTCAATAGCCAATACTTCCATAGAGTCGGATTTAATGCCGAGTAGAATACCACCAGATCTGCCTCTAGGGGGACGAGCATACCATTGGAAGTCTTCACCACCAGAAATGCGGTTAAGAACACTCGCTGGAAAGTCTCGTCTCCCCGATTCCGAAATAGCCACAAAGTCCAAATTATAATCCCGAATACACTGAGCAATATGAAGATGTTTAGCCAAGTCACCAAGACCTCTGCTATTCATAAACATGCCATTCATCGGGAAACTTTTGGAGATTTGTTTGTCTTGGACACCTTACGTGACCTATTATTCTTTCTTTCGGAGGTTTTCTTAGACTTCTGACTAGAGGCTCGCGGGTCGTAAGTAGACCCTAGCATAGTCTCATCTAAGCTCACCTCCGAAACGACCCCTACTATATGAGATAGAAGCTGACCATCGACATTGTCAGTCACCTCATCATCATCTAGTGAGATATCAGCCTGCGTACTCTTCGCATTAGGGGATGCCCGAACACGGTCAACCTCAATATGCCTCAGAGCGTTCGTCGAAACCAAAATCTCATCCTCATTTCTACCCAAACTAACGCCAACCTTAAAAAGCTTAGACGATAACTGCGAATTTGATAAAGAAAGAAAAGACTTGGATTTCGAAGGCATACCAGGTGTTGGCGGCGCATTCAGCATTGCCTTACGACGCATCGCCTTAGCCAAGGAGTCCTCATCTGTTGGCCTGGACCCATCCGTCGCCACCGCGTGGCGGCTGCTCCGTCGCAGCACCGCCCCACAGGGTCCCCGGCAATCCAGCGGCGCGAGGCAAGGGGCCAAAGGTGGTGAAGAAACCCCTTGCTCGCACACCGCCAATGCCGAGCCACACCCCATGGGCGACGCAAGAGGTGGAGACGGAAACGGGACCGCCGAAGCCGACAGCCCTGAAGCGCCACGATGTGGTGGAGAAGACATGGCCTCCGTCTGGACCACCTGTCCAGACAAGGAAGCCAGCGGCCGAGGCGCCGCCTGCACCCCGGCCACCACAACACCCACCACGTCACTGCCCGAGGCCGGAGTCGAGATCGCCAGCGAGCCTCCATCTGTCCCGGTCGGAGAGGCCGGCCCGGTGGAAGGCATCGGCATGGGACTGACCGGCCCCGCCACCAGGTCATCGCATCCAGCCACAGTGGCACCAGCAGTGGCCACTCCGATAGCTGGCAGAGTAATGTCCTGGCCTCCCATACCTCTCGAAGGTGGCGATGAACGAGGCCTGGGATTAGGAGGTGTAACCGCCATGCCTCGAAGCAACGACTGCACTGAGTCCAACATCTCCGTATTACCCCCTGGTCCCGAGCTTGATGCATTAGCCATCTCAGTATCACCATCGGACGGCTGAGTAGGGGGACAAAAAGAGGAATCATGCCCCCCACCCTTGTCGCCACCTGAGCCCCCGTCTGCTGCATCATCCTTGTCCAAATTCCAAGCAAAAGGCACGAACTCCGCATCCGGAACAAAATCCGACGGCTCAGGTCGGAAAATAAAGTCATAGCCTTTGAGCCTGAGAATCCCATCCGTTTTTATGAATGGTCCAACCTCATCCCTTGTTTTATTGAAAGCATTTGCAGAAGCCAAACCAACCAAAATGCGAACGATCCCTCGACGGCGCAAAGTGAATAAGTCCACATCAATGGTGGCGCCGATCAAAGTACCAACCGCCCACAAACCCAGAAAATGCCTCAAAGTATATGGCACACCAGAAACGTGTACCCAAACCTGGTGCAACTCCATTCTGTGTGGAATCTCCTCTGGCTTCCATTGACCTATCACCAGTTTAGCTGCCTGTCCCAGAACCCCCAGCTCCAGGCCGTCAACTCTCAGCAAATCCTCCAAAGATGGAAAACCCAGCAAGAAGGAATTGATCCCATGCGAAACAGCCTCCCACTTCCAAGATGAAGAAGGACAAACACGAGCGATCTGACGCTCCACCGTGACCGCCGACACCTCTTCGCCAACAACCGTAACGCACGCAGTAGGCACAATGCATGGTGATAGGTTCGGCTTGTACAGATTATCGGGGAACTGGGGAAACATCAGGTCTTCATCCCCAAACCCCGCCACAAACGTTGACGGCTTGGGCACCTTCAAAGCTGGATACTTGGACAAAGGGTGCTTAGAGCTATGATAGACGAAACAATAATGCTCGACAGTACAGTCCCTCGTCAAGTGTGTCTTCGCCTTACACTTCCAGCAGTACATCTTCACCTTCTTCGCCACCTGTGACGCCAGAGCCCCGTCCCCCACTGGCAATGGAACCACGGCAGCATCCTGCGTCACTACCGGCTGCGGCACCATTGCGGGGAGTACAACCGCGCCCTGCTGAATAGGCCGCGGAGCCGGCTGAGCCCGACCAGCGACTCCCTTCTTCCTCTTCTGACCTTGCACAACCGGACCCGTCGCCGCACCGCCACCAGCAGCCCCCGGCTGCCTGCTCCCACTCGGGAACACCGGCCGCAGCTGCTGCGCCGGACCAACCGGTTGCCGCGGAGCAAAGGTAGGCGGACCGGAGCTGGCGCGCTGGACGTTGCCGGCACGAGCGACGGCAGCAGCAGCAGCCGGCGCGGCCGAAGAACTCGCCGGTCGAGGTTGAGCAGCACCTGAACGCGCCGGAACACCCCCACCGCCGGTAGGGCGAGGTGCCGCAGCACCAGGATGTGCCGGCTGATGGCCAGCCATCCCACAGGCCGCCGGCGATAGGAGCACTTCCCTGAACGACCGCCGCGACCCAGCGCTGGCCGGAGCAGGAGAAACGGAGGAGCAATGGCCGGCGACGGGAGAGGAAGACGAAGCAGCGTCGACCTTGGGAAAAACGGAATTAGGGTTCCTCAGATTGACTCTGAGGCCCCTAAACCGCCGCGCCAAGTGGGCCCAAGGACCCGGCCTTCCCCCTGGCCCACACCCATGCATCGCAGCCCCACCCAACTCCGACGACCGCGCCTCCACCACCGAGCTCCCCCCGGATTCCTCCATCGCCGCCACAAGCCGCTCCGGCAAGAACTCGCCTAAGCACGGCGTCGGCGTGAGCCTAGGTCGGGGAAGAGGCCCACGCCACCCAAGCCGAACCCTAGGCTTCGCCATGGCGACCACCTGCGTAGACGACGCCCGACGAGAATCACCCGACCCCGGCGACCTGCACACAGGAACAGACTCACCGGCAGGGTTAGCATCAATGTCACCGGAGGAAGAATTCTCCCAATAGCGCGATTCCGGCGTCGGGAAACCAGCCTCCGCCCAAAACTCCTTCGTGATCTGCTCCTTCGCCATCGGTGGCCGGCAGATCGACGACGAACTGACCAGCCACACGTCCTGGAGGACCTCCTCAGCCGCCCACGTCGACGTCCCCTCCGCCCCTTCCAACACCGAGTTCGGCTCAGATCCCGCCGCCAGATCGACATGCCCCTCCGAACCTGTCTCAGGCCCCTCGACGTCCGCAATCGGCGTGAACCGCGATCCACTACCCGGTGAAGACGGCGAGAGACCTCCCGGCACCAGCGTCAAGCGCCACCGGCCGCCCCGGCAAGCGCCATCCATTCCGGCCCCAGGTTTGTTGGCCACTATTTTGCCTCAGGGCAGGTCATGACAAGATTACCTGACTGATTTGGGTATTAACAAAGAACCGATCACAAAGAGGGAGTCTAATCACAAACAGGATGGAAAACATCACCTCAGCGGTGAGAGCACAAGGAATTGTTGAAGGAGGTGAGCTCCCTATTGTCCACCACACTGAAGTCCACTATATGTGCGAAGTTTCATGGGCAGCTAGATAAATGAGCTTTTGAATCGACATAATAGATTGGGATGGACTTAGATGGGCATCACATACTCGTGTCCACGTTGCTTATCTCTCCGTTCCATAAAAAAAGCTCTGGTCTCGACTTCATGACAGCGGCAGTTTCTTCTTCTTAAAAACAATAAACAAAAAAAAAATAGCACGGCGGCGGTCGGAGAGAAAGAAGGTGCTCCGCCGCCACCGGCAACCTCGGCCCTGCGGAGACCGTCAATTCGAAGTCAGGCCATCCCCTTTTCATTTCTCTCCTTTCTCGCTTTCGTTATTTTATTCTATTTTAAAACCCTAGCATGATTTCTTTTTTGCAGGGAAACCCTAGCTTGATTTCTTTTTTGCAGAGAGAAATCCAGAGAGAGGAGAGGAGAGCCGTGGATAGAGATCCCAACGGTAAAGGCCTTTCAGAGCGAGAAACCCATTTTTTTTTGCAGGGCATTGCTAGATGATGGATTTTGCTGACATCCCCCGACGGTAAAGGCCATCCAGTTTCTCCCTTCATTACACGGTTCAACGCTTTGTGTACGGCATTGTCATGTGTTTTCTGCGCTGGATCTTGGATATTGCAACCACACTCACTTATATTGAGATCGGGTTTATCCTTTGAATTGTGATCTCAAGCTATTATTTCTCTGTCAGATTGTTATTGCTTAGTATTTTTGAATTGTCTATGATGTAATCAGCTTTACACATCTATATATTGAAGCATCCTAACAAATCTCTACGGTACCTGGGTTGTGTTCGCTTACCCTGTCCCGTGACCAGTTTGTATGCTTAAAGCATTAATTCAATATGTATTTCTTGAACAGTTCTAGCATTGTTACTTTGTGTACCACCTAATATTTACTTTCTTTGTAAAACTACTTCCTTTGAGCTCCAGATCTTGTCATGCTTATCTCCAGCCTGATTCTTGTTCTATTTTGCTTGCAACAGAGGTGGCGCCTGAAGACGGAGAAGGTCTTCAATCAAAGAGACTTAGCCGAGCAGCATTTCTTCGCTAGCAGCTGTTTGCGGTAGAGAAAAGGAGTCTTAGAGAATCAATTGTAGTATGTGTTAACTGTGTTCTTCGCAATTGACAGTTTTGCTGGGTACTGGTATCTTATATGTACCTAAATCAAGTGCTCATCCTATGGATGCTACCCAAGTATCCTTGCTGTTTGCAAGAATAGTCCGTGTAAGCTTATAGCTTGATGAAAATACATGCCACCAACCTGTGTTAATTACTGAGCCCAAGGTTTTACTACTTGCATTCTAGTTATTCAGTTATGTTACATGTATCTCGTCCATTGACAAATTACTTTCTAGTTAATTAGTTATATTACACGTATTATGTCCATTTGCAAATCCTTCTCTAGTTAGAAATGTGCATCTATATCTAATGGGTTGTTAATCTGAAGACACAATCTAAAAACATTGCGGATTTGATAGAACACATGCTAATATTAATTAAACACCATCCAAATTGCTTAGCCCGCCCCAACTCGCGAGCCTATATTTTCCCTAGTGATAATATTTTTTATTTATGATTCTGGAATGTATTCCATATTGTGCTTTTGATGGATTCATGAAACATGAATGATTATCACGCGTTGAACAAAGTAGTAATTATTTTGTTGTCTTTGTCACCTATATGGGCACAATTTCTTTCTGGCTGACCCCTCTATCCCTCGATGCATTGAATTTAACCATATGAGACGTGGAAGATTGCCATGAGTTTTCGCGTAAAATGTGTCAAAAATAACTAGGCGTCCGGAAATTCTTTTCAGAACATGGGTGCATATATATGCTCTCACCTATCGGAAAAAACATTTCGGAATGTCAAAAAATTCTGAACAATAATTTCGCGTGAACATCTTAACATTCTATGCGCCCTCTTCTTGAGCGGGCCAACGACCGCGAGGCGCTGGCCTGCGCCGCTCCATGGCCGAGCATCCGGACATGAAGCAGAGTGTGTGCCAGGCAATCTGCATAGCGCAGTAGCACTAGCAAGCACCAAGCTCCCTAAAAATAAGGAGCTGTGGTTGCTCCCGGGATGGAACGGTGGGTCGCCCCTGCTGTAGGCTGTAGTTGGTGAGTTAGCCACTTTGCTGTTTCGATTTTGTGTGGGCAAAGCGCTGGCTGCTGACCCAAGCATGGTGTCGATTTCTGGAATAGTAGTCTTCATGAGTTCTAAGGTGATTAGTGAAGCTCTTGTGTGTCAAGGATGTTGTCTTTAGATGAACCTGGTAGCAGAGATCGTGCTTGCTGCATGCAAACCTCTATTCATATTTTTTTTTTTGGAAAAAGGGGATTAAAATTTAGTAGGTCGGGTCCACTATTACAGTTGATTCACTGATTACATATATGTTTGTAACGTTAATCGAACGAGAAGCCGCAATCCATCAGACTAAAAGTACAGGTTGAAAATGCCTAACATTTCAGCAGATTATTGTACTCTTACACACTTATAATTGTGTCAGAGATTGAACAATCTCTACACACTTAACACCATCATTCTTCTGTCATGTAATTGCCAAGAGTATATGTTATGTCGATGTTGTTTTTTCTTCCATGACAATCGTGTGGTATTCCTGATATCAAAAGATCTTGAAGTGTGCGGTAAACTTAATATTATTTTAAATGTTATTTTGTTCAATTGTAAAGTGTTTAACTTAGAGAACTGTGTTTTATTTTTAAAAGATACTCCAGTTCCGTATTCAACATTGTTATTATTGTTAATAGTTTTCCTCTATTTTCTCCACTCATCATTGTTGAACCTTGAAAATATATAATATTTATATCCGGGATATTCACTTTGGCACCCGGGTGCACCTGCACCCGGTTTGCTCTTCGATTTTTCAAAATTTGAAAATGCTCCGAAAAAATCTGAAAAAATTTGGGCACAAACATACGCAAGTGTCGCACACTCGTGAAAATTTTCGACAGAAAATAACTTTTTTTCTGCCCTGGGAAAAAAGACAAATTTCTGACAGTAGTACAGAGCAGAAAAAAAGGTATTTTCTGTCGAAATTTTTCACGGGCGTTCATTACTTGCGTATGTTTCTGCTCAATTGTTTTCAGATTTTTTCGAAGCGTTTTCAAATTTTGAAAATTCAAAAGGCAAACCGGGTGCTGGTGCACCTGGGTGCCAAAACGCCATTCCCATTTATATCCTATTTACTTACAATAGTATCTATTTACTCTTTTGGTAACATGCTAACAGTATTTCCAACACCATCAGTCTGCCTGCTCACTAATTATCTTTGTACCATACTCGTTTTTGTGTGTTTGTTGTCAATTGTTTCCTTCTAATATGGAAAACAGTAAAGTGTTTACTTTTCGCACATGAACACCTGCTCTATTGTTATTTTGATATTGGCAATTGTTTAAGATGATACCACAGCAAACTGATATATAATATATTCCTCCAAACAAAACCGATTCCAGACAAGCATGATGTCAGTCCAGAAAAATAGAGGCACATGATGTCATTCCAATAAAACCCATTCCATACAAACATGATGCCATTCGAGACAAACATTGATTTTGATTGATTTCAGAAAGTGTGTTCTCCCAATTAATATTGTAGATCGATCTTGGTGTTAAAGTGTTTTCAGATATGGATATCTGTGTGTATACCCTATAGATGCCTACTGTCATATGTACTGCCATGTCATCTCCCTATATGATTCTCTGCTTGTTTTCCAAGTATGATGTAATGTTCTAGCCCGTAGATGTACAACTGATGTATGCTGGTGTTTATATTGTTTTCGGTGCATATATTAATTGCATGACGCGGTGCCATGTCTTGAAGATATACAGCTCATATATGCGACCAATTTATAATACCTATCATCATATCTGCAAATGAGGCTATATATACCCAACCATCCCAAACAAAGCTTGCATCCCACAGATTGGCAGAGAAACCAGACAACTCAATTATTGATCCGTTGTAACAGTTGATACATAGAGAGGGAACATATACCTTCCTACCTAGCAAAGAAGACACACAATCCATAGCCATGGCGAAATTCATGTGCTTATGTTTCGTCCTCCTTGCAATCATAGTGGCCGCGTCGGGTGATGGCTGTGAGGGTGACCGGCAGGACATGATTCGGGAGTGTGGCCAGTATCAGAAATGGCCAGCGGAGCGAAAGCTGGACCCATCAGACGCATGGTGCACCGTGTGGCAGAAGGCGGACATCCCGTGTCTGTGTGCCGGTGTCACCAAGGAGAAAGAGAAGATCTGGTGCATGGATAAGGTCGCCTACGTTGCCAATTTCTGCAAGAAGCCATTCCCGCATAGCTACAAGTGCGGAAGTAAGTACCACGACTAGATGGCATGCATACTGTTTTGAACATGGTTATGCATCTATCTATATATTTAAAAACAGACCATTTCGCGAACAGAGAGCGCCCCGCACACTGTTCCCGCAAGTAGCTACAGTGCTTCGATCCGAGCCGTCGAACGGTGATCCGACGGCACGCAGGACGTGTCCGTGACGGTTTTGCAAAAACACCCCTCCCAAATCCGTAAATCAAACCCGCAATCCACATATCCACTAGAATAAGGATCCATATGCATTTACGACAAACCCGGAGGACTTCCTTGCAAAAAACGCCACAACACCTCCCCTCCCTCTTCTCTCTCTCTCCCGTGCGGCACCGTCGCCGCCGCCGGCACCGTCGCCGCCGCCACCCGCCGCCTCGCGCCGCCGCTCCGCTCCTCCCGTTCGAATCCAACCATGCGAAGAGCTCCGCCGTCTTCCCCTCTCCATCCTCGCCGGAAATCGGCTGCTGGGCCGCCGCGAGGGCGCCGCTGTCGCACTCCGCATCCGCCGCCGTAGGCCGCCGCGGGCACCACTACAACAGCAACAGCCACCACCAGCCGCAGTCGCCACGCGCCGCGGCAGACGCCGCGTACGACGTCTGGATCTCCGTGGTGGAGCGCCGTAGGGTCCTGCTCCACCGCCTCGGCCTCTCCCCCTCCGGGTCCTGCAGCCCCACTCTCCCCGCCAGCTCCCATCCTCGCCTCCTCTCTCGCCGCCCCGCTCCCCTTCTCCGCCGCCACCGCCCTCCAGCCCGCCTCCGCCGGAGCCTGCTTCGGCGGCGGAGGAGCTCAGATCGGCGGGGCACGGGAAGCCGCCGCTGTCCCAGACCCTGAGCGGCACAGGTGGCGGCGGGGAGCAGCAATGCCGGATCCGGAACCTGGACGACGTCACGGAGTTCAAGCTCGGGGAGGTGCACGAGGAGGTGGTCCGGGAGGTCGGCACGGGCCGCCAGCTCTCCCTCGAGGAGTTCGAGCAATGCCCCGGCCGCTCCCCGATCGTCCACGAGCTCATGCGCCGGGCCACCACCGCCGCGTCCGCCTCCGACAACCACGCCGCCGGGGCGGGGGCCCCGTCCTCCAAGCCGCGCAAGGGATGGCTGCGCGACATCAAGCACCTGGCCAGCAGCGTCGCCTACGGGGGCCGCCGCAGCACCGATGTGAGGGACAGGGACAAGGAGAAGAAGGAGAGGGAGGCGCGCCGCCTCAGCTCTGCCACCGACGACAGCCTCGACGGCTCCGGCTCGCGCAGTGCGGGGAGGGTCAAGGTGCGGCAGTATGGCAAGGTGTGCAAGGAGCTCACCGGGATGTTCATGACCCAGGAATTGGTTGCACACTCTGGCTCCGTGTGGTGCATCAACTTCAGCTTGGATGGTCGGTACCTTGCGAGCGCCGGCGAGGACCGCGTGATCCATGTGTGGGAGGTTTACTTTTCTGGTCTCTCCAGATTCATGGTTGCTGGGCATTCTAGATATTGTCCTGTCACTTCCCGCTTGAGAAGATCAGGATTTCCAAAATGGACTGGTCACTAAATGGAAGTAAGAGCATGTACTAATTGCTTATTGTTTTCTGAATTTCTTATATTTTGGACTTCTATTCATAGTTAGTTTATATGCTTTCTCAAACACCTGCAGGGTATTATTAATCATCCAGAATGCAAGCATCAAATTCACTTGATATGTAAGAGTTGTTTACATGGTTTTCTACTTAGGACAGTGGACTTCGTCAAGGGCTCTCAAATTCAGTTTGATATTACTGCCGATGCATGTTCTTATTTGTCTTAGGCATATATTTTGGAAAAAGTTTTCTATGTTATTTATACCACCACAAAATTTGGTCTCGATTAGAAAAAATTATTGTTACATAAACCAAGCATTTTGATTAGTTAGCAAAACTGTGTTAAACAATGAGGTTTCTCTTCCCATGGCTATGGTGAGATCGTGCATAGGATTCCTTTTCTTGCTCAAGTTCTCTTCAGCATGATATCATAATTGTAGTGGCTACTGAGCTTTAGCCTACCACCTGAGTACTCGGTATTTTACTACTTCATTTTCTTATGTGCATGAAGCATTGGTGGAACAGTTTTGCTTCTCCATGCTGATTGTTTTGCATTTTGTAATTTCTGATTTTTTTCATTACTTTGTACAGGTGCCCACCACAATGATGAAAGCAACACTGCTGAAGGCTATTGCCTCAATTCTTATTGACGGAGAACAAACAGTATAGTTGTTTGTGCTCCCTGTCATTGAGTCCTCTGACCATTGAGTTCTCCAAGGTGTTCTCCTAATTGTGGATTGCAAAATAAATGTCAGGAACAGAAGGTGAGTACTGCATGTTTTTTAGATTTGTTGGTTGTTCCTGTCTTGAATGATTTTATCCACGACTGGTTATTTTCAGATGAGATCAGGCGGTGGATTTTTATATTCGAATATGTTGTCAAGGTTTTGGGTAAAACAATTTGGTCTTGGATAATAATTTATATTTCTTAGACATTATGTAAGCAGTAATCACCTGGAAATGGATTCTAAATCTTTTAATCCTTTTTTTAACAAATTGATAAGGTGCTGCAGATTAAGTTCTCCTTGGTACTTTACTTAGGGCCTTGGAGCTACAAATGGATCAATTATTACTAGAAGTTCCGAAGTGGTGTGCGTGCACTTTACATATTCCCTTCCTTTCGATTGAGTAAATGATTGAGAACCTGTTGTTTCCTTTTTGCTTTATCTCTTCCTTTAGTGTTTGACTTCATAAAAGATAAAGATCCACATGTTTCTCGCATTTGAATTCACTTACGTGATTTCTAAAAATAAATAATCAGTGCACCTGATATACATTTGTTCATGGCTCAGTTTCAAATTGTTGGGTGCTTCATACTTCAGTTCAGCATGTCGTTTTAAGATGTCGTGTGAGGTTCAGGTTTATCACTGTATATTACTCCCTTTGTTCCCTTTTTTCTTATCACCATTTATACTGTGATTTGTACCATGAACATATTTATACTGTGATTTGTACCATGAACTGTATATTACACCCTTTGTACAACAAATATACATTTGAATTCACTTTCAATTTAATTGTTCCTTAGAAGTTAGATCCGCGGCTCTTTATTCAGACTTCAGATCCTCCATTAGGACCATGAACTGTTAAATCCCTAGACCAATCGATGTAATACTTAGATCGGATTTGATTCTCTGTATGCCTTCCATAAGCCAGATGAGTACACCACGAGCAGTGGAAAAGGGCATCACTATTAGGATTTCAAAAAAACTTAGTTCGTTGATTGTTCTGGACACGAACCTGATGCTGGCCAAATAGACAGTGAACACCTGCTGCAGATATATTGTTATCGCAGAATTAGTTCAGATGCAATTGAGAAATCATTACCTGTTATACTACTGTTGTACTATAGGAAAACATTGTATTTCCATCTGTGAGAAATTTTGATGAAGAGTTCTCTTGATGCAGGGTGACAGTACGGGGACGCCCCGAAGAAGAAGTTGTCCTCTGCACGCCGTTGGCGACCTACGCCATGAAGTTCGTGGGCACATCCAACTCTATGTTCCTAATACCGCCCGGCGAAGCAGTCGCACCAAGCTTAAGACCAGACCATGCCAATGAGGATTCTACTACCACATCTGACGCCGCCGCTTCTATCATCAAAGTAGCGCTAGGGAGCATCGAGTTAGTCTGAACCGCTCCACGGCTCGACAAGCTGAGGAGCCTTCTCAGGGAGAGGCCCTATGTGCTCGATGAGGATCTTGGAGGTGGCTCCGAGCATAAGAAGGGGCTGTACACGTGGGAAGACCTCTGCGTGCTTATTCGGGCCAGCGACAGCGAGCTGCTGGATGGGCTGAATGCCCTCTCGGCTGTTGAGATGGATGGGTTCTGGAGGACTGTCGATATCAGTTCCGTGAACACGGTTCCGGACATGATTCTGCACAACTCCGTGCTGCATGATTGGCTGTTAAATGCCGTGCCAGAAAATGCTGTGCTATCTGTCATGGAGGCTGATGGTTTTACCTGTAAGATTGTAACCCACTGCCTCAACAGATTCAGCGCGAAGGTCGAGCAGGAAGCGGGGAGTTATTGGAGCCTTGATGAGAAGCTGGTCTGCTTGCAGTTTCCCCGAAGAGCGCTCAGCGCTGGAAAGATGAAGCCCAACAGCTTCTTGGATAAATGGGAACGGAGCATCCCTTCAGGAATGCGTGCAGATCTTCAGATGCTCGAAGGGGAAGTGCTATATGAGAAGCTTGGGACTGAGACCTGGGTGCATGCTTTCAGGGTTGCCGATCTGCCAATGACGCCAGCTGAGAGGTTTGCGGCACTATTCCGGGAGCGGCCAAGGTGGGAATGGAAAGACCTACAGTCCTACATCAGGTATAATCTATCACAGCAGTTTTTGTTCTTCTGTAGTTGGATTCTCGAACACACACCTAAGAATTCCGTAGACGAATTCTCATGCAAACATCTTTTTTTTTTTTTGACAAACTAAAGATTTTTATTAAGATCATTGACAAAGTACAGACTGCAATGTGCAATGAAGCACATTTTGATTGCTGATAACAGCAATTACAGGACACTCATCAGAGGAGTGTTTGTTACATTTATAAAGACAAGCTCCTACATTATGAGTTCTAAAAGCTTCTTGAGCATGTCTATGAGCTATCTCATTTTCTTCTCTCTTAATCTTGACTTCCTGGGCAATTAGTAGAATTCTCTGTAGATTTGATCTTATAGACCAATGTCCAGGATGCAAACATCTTTCTTTCTCTATGATTTAGGGACTTGCGCGTACCTGGTGTGTCTTCGGAAAGATTGCTTATCAAGTATGCCAGAAGAACACAACCAAGTGCTGACGATGAACCTATTTTCACTGCTAGATGATCAAACTGTCCTGCTAACATTAATGTCTTGGTTCTGGCCCTTGCTGCTGTTGAGACATGGTTTTGATCTGGATATTGTCGACAACAGAAAGGTTCCTGCGAGACCGCATTTCGAGCATGCTACACATTAGCGATGACATGAGAAGATTTCTTGCGCCATACAGAGTGTCTAATGCTGCTTCTGGTGCAGACAATCAAGTCACCTGAATTTGTTTTCAGTTTCTCTTAGAGATGCAATATCTGAACATGGGTGCACTGCAAACCTGTCGTGCATTTATACAATATATATATCCTGTATTTGAACATGTGACGTTACGGTTGCCGCCGTCGATCCCGACGTCTCCGGCGACCATTTGACTCCAAATCCGCTACCATCCGCCTCAGAGTGCGACGGTGCGTCAGATGCGCGCAAACGTGCTGCCCCGTTCGCTCTCCTTCAACCTCTGCGTCGTCCACATGGCCGCGGCGGCAGTGGCCATTGATGACGTCATTCCATGACATCATCTCGGGCCCTCTGCCAGTTTTTCCCCTTTTCAGACGAATCCATAATTAATAAAATCCTGCCCTGTGGTCCCCACTGTCAGAATTTTCATAATTACAGAATATACCAAAATTTGTAAAATTCATATCTTCTGCTCTGCAATTCAAATTATCGCAAACAATATATCAAAATTTGCATGAAAATGTATTTTCCCGAACAATTCTTTCTCACAAAAAAATAATAGTTTTCAATATTTCATAATTGCAATAAAACGCGAAAATCGGTACAAAAAAAGGCTCGCTGCTGGGCTGGGCCGCTTCCTGTGCGGCTGGCTTGGCCCATTCTATTTTTCCCCTGCTTTATTTTAATTTTTTCCAACACTTTTAGAACTTTTAAAATATACCTCAAAATCAGTTCAAACCAACTTACATTTCTAAAAATTTCAATCCCTTCCAGAACTGAGTATTAAATAAAAACACGAGAAAAACAATTCACATACAAGCAACTTTCAACACCTTTGAAATTTAAACAATTCGTAAATATAAACTTCTCCTTTTTAATTTCGGTATTTTCAAATATAGGAAAAAAATCGAAATTTCTAAAATACTTATATAATGTATTTCTTCTGATTAATTAGATTAATTAAAGATCTATGTCAAACTACAAGCACACTTCACCATTTAAATTCGCTTAAAAAAAGAATTTACTTCGGACGACAAATTACGATGAATTTTAACATTTCAAGACACAACGTCCCGGATGGGGCCTATAAATGATGGAATAAAAGATCTGTTTATATTTAATTTCAACAAATTTTTTTTATGACCTACAGAAGATAAAAGAAGTATGAAAAATTCTGAGTTTTATTTAAACAAAAAAAAAGGATCAAAAAGGAAGTACTGTTTATGCAATGTTCCAAATCCTTAAACAAATGACAATGGAGACATTTTTTACAATACTCCAAATGCTTCACATCTCACTTAATAATGATGTCATTTATCTAAAAACTACAAGTACTGTTCCACTTTATAATAACAAAATTTTTTTTTGCAAGTTCCAATTTATCCAACATTTAAGCGAATATTCCGACATTCCCTAAAATAAAACTAAAATACTCACCAAAATAACTGCAGTATACTCATAAAAAATACCAAATTTATTTCAACATTTCAGTTTGGCCAACATTTAGACACCACACGAACAAATTTCCCCCAAATGTGGAATCAAATTCAAGTAGATTGTTTTGATTTCAAATAAATATTAACGTTGAAATACAAACATGTTTGAGAACTTCAAACCTTAAAACATTTGAACATTGTACACGATATATCTGAAATGCACAAAAAAAAAATGATACCTATTCATAAGAAAACAAACAAACATTACAACACTCCAATTTAGCCAACATTTTGGATTAAAAAGAAAAAAAATTACGAAAAAAAAGAAAAATCACCAAGGGTGTGGCGTGACGCCACGCCAAAATTCAACTAGTTTTATTATATGCACGTACTTGTTTTTCTTAACTTATCTTTGGTTCAATTTGAATGGTGTTTGCAGGCTACACATTTCCTCCTTTGGGTCAATGATGCAGTTTAGTCGGAGGAGGAGGAGCGTCAGGTTTTAGTTTTACCGTGTCGGATTCCCCGACTGGAGCTTACGTTCCAGATCTCTGTAGTGCATGAGGTTGTGCTCTGAAAATTTTCTGTCCAGCACTTTGTGGGAAGAAACGTATAAAGCCTTCTCCTCAAATTATCTGCATTTTGTTTGTTCCTATATCATTTTATGGCTCTAATCATGGCTCGTGGTAGTGGTGGAAATTACTAAATGTGGCAAGAAGAAATTGGTGTTCTAAAAGGTACACCGTTAATGTGCTTTTCTTTTTTGAGAACCGTTCAAGTGTCTGATAAAAAGCTCGTACCATTCATGGATGGTTTTCGAAAGTCCAGTCTTAACCATGGACAAACAAATTGACGCATACACACTGTCGTGGCACCATGCCGTGATTTCCTGCATACTAGCAAAGAAAAGCAAAGCAAGACATTCTGCTGCACCCCACTAGGACAATGCTTCACGTGGCTACTCGTTCCCTCCTGCTTAAGGCGAGAATTAGGAGACATGACAAACTCAGAGCCACCCTTGCTGGTCCAAATGATCACTTCCACCACTATATTTGAGGTGCCGAAATTATGTAATTGGTATCAAGAGTCGTGTAACGTAATATTTGTGGTAGTTTGTGTGTATGGTTGCGAGAGAAGTAGTCATATGAGGTACTTTTAAAAAATATAGTATGTAACGTCTACCTGATTTACAATCGTTTTTCCATATATTTTCTCTAATAATATCAATGACGGAAAGGACTTAGCGCAAAATGCTTGGTCCAGAGGCCCAAATTTCACATAAATTAGCGACATTAATCAACCTTTGAAAAACAGAAAACATAAGGTGTCTATGCATTCTGTATTTTACTAAAATGCCACCAGCTACCCTGGTTGAAGATAGTCGAACAATCAACCGAGATAACCCAGAATTCATATGTCCTCATTGCTCCACCGGAAGGAGGAGGGACCCCAAGTGGATACAATAAGTATCTATGTGGATAACCTGTAGAAAATAGCCACCTCCAATATTGTTAAAAACAACATCATTTCAGCATTTATGAATTTCCCAAAGTAAAGTACAAACACTCATCGTAATTCACACTTTTTTCTTATCAATCTCATTCTACCATTTATCAAACATATTAATAACACTGTGATATGGATAAATATTAAAAGAAAAATGAACCGTTCACCAAATTAAATGCAAGCAAGATTGAAAGGACAAGAGAAAAACAAATGCTCAACAAACTCCTTTGAATCACAAAAGACGCATTTATCATATCCGTTCCATCGTGGCTTAGCAAGATCACCTATCCCGAACCGGTTTCCTATGGTTTTCGTGTACTTTTCCTCTCCCGAACCAGGCCTAATGATTCGAGTCGTAAAATGTGAAAATAGTAGGTCCTCCTATCGAGGTACTATTTAAGAGGGCGATGGGTCTGAATATGAGACGAACATTGTCAGACATCAAAGTTAAAGTAAATAGAAAGCATCATCAAAGTTGACATTGTTTTGTGTTCCTACATTCACATGATCTTTTGATTAGGAAATGTTATATTACCCGCAATTCGAGAATCTAGGTTTGCTATTTGTGTACTTCGGAACTTAATTTGGTGGACGTAACTTGACGCGGAGAGAGACTAATGAATCGAGACATAATTGGAGCCCAATGATATAGACATTGTTAGACAACAAAGTTAAATCAACCAGTAAGTATCAGCAAAATTGACATTGTTTTACGTGCTTACCGCCACATAATCTCTTGAGTGGCAAAACAGTATTATCTGTAATTTGTGCAAGTTGTTTTGGATAATCATTTACTTCAAAATTTTATTATGGTGAATTAATTGGGCCATCAATCGACTTTCTTGTTGCACAAGAATCTCCATGCCATTTATACTATAATTGAATAAAAACTTACGTTACCTGACAAAATTTCGAGAAACAGAAACATGACGTTGAGAAAGACTAATGACTCGAGAACTAAATCTAGAATAGTTGGGGCTCTATCGAGATACTAATTAAGATGGTGATTGGTCTGATTATGATACAAATATTGTCGAAAGCACATACCCTCCTTCCTTCAACTGGCTTACAAAAACTCAGCAATCAATTTGCGATCCAATTGGTCAGCTCTGGATGTAACGGCGAAAAAAAGTTAAAGCCACAAGTAAGCATCCTCCAAGTTGACATTGTTTTACCAACCTACCTCCACATGTCTTGATTGGGAAGTATTACCCGCAATTTGTGCATCTAGGCTATCTAATCGTTTACTTCAAATGTTAATTTACTGAAATTTACGTGATTATTAATGGTCTTGCTCAGAATAGTATCCTACTTGGAATCTCCATTTACACGAGAATTGGATCGAAGACTTACGCCAATAGAAAAAAATAGGAAAAAGAAACTTTAAGCTAAAAAACACAAATGGTTCTGGACATAAAATACAAAAAAATAGTATGTGCCCCTATTGAGGTATTAATTAAGATACAAACATTGCTAGATACAAAGGTTCAAGAAACCATCAAGGATCATCAATGTTGATATTGTTTTGTGTGCCTACCTCCACATAATCTCTTGATAGGGAGACATTATATGACCCGCCATTCGTGCACCTAGGGGTTCTATTTTTTAGTTCAAAAAAAAATTATTTAGTGAACTAATGTGATTATCAATGGTCTTTCTCATAATAGTTTTCCACTTGGAATCTCCATTTACACAAGAATTGGATCCAAGGCTTACGCCAATAAACAAAAAATTGGAAAAATAAACTGATGTGGTTATCAATAGTCTTTCGTGTTGCACAAGGATCTCCATTTATAAGATAATTGAATCAAACACTTACGTAACCCGACAATTTTTGGCAAAATAGAAACACGATGTTGAGAAAGACTAATGACTGGAGACCTAAATTGAGCATAGTTAGGGATATATCGAGGATCTCATTATTATGGTGATTGGTATGATTATGATACAAACATTGTAAAACTAGAAACATAATGACCTTACTTCAGTTGGTTTATACAAAAACTACTCAGCCAATTTACGATCCATTAAGTCGACTATGGATGTAACGGAAAATACCAAAGTTAATGCCACAAGCAAACATCCTCAAAGTTGACATTTTTTGATATGCCTACCTCCTCATGTATTGATTGGGAAACGTCGTATTGGCCGGAAATCTTGCATCTAGGCTGCCTAATCATTTACTTGAAATTTTTAATCTGCTGCATTTCTGTGATTATCAATGGCCATTCCCAGATTATAAAAAATAGGCAAAATAAACTTGAAGCTTAGAAAGACTAATGATTTGAGACGTAAAATGAAGAAATTGTAGGTGTTCCTATTGAGGTACTAATCAAGACGGCATTGGTTTTGAATATGAAACGAACAATGTCAAACACCAAAGTTAATGAAACTAGAAATCATCATGAGAGTCGACATTGTCTTATGTGCCTACCTCAACATCTCTTGATTAGGAAACGTTGTATTACCTACAATTCGTGCATCTAGGCTTGCTATTTGCTTACCTAAAAAGTTTATTTTGTGTAGTAATGTGATTATCAAATGTTTTTCTCTACATTATTGGGTCCACGAAACTTGATGCTCAAACTAATTAATCGGCACCTACTTGGGGTTGAATATTATACAAGCATTGTCAGACTCAAGAGTTAAATCCACCAACAAGCATCATCAAAGTTGTCATTGTTTTTCGTGTCTACATCCACATATATTTTGACTGGGAATAGTTGTATCTGTAAATAATGCAATTTTGTTGGATAATCATTTACTTCAAAATTGAAAAAAACATATGCGAACTAGCAAAATTTCTGAAACAAAAACATGATCTTCAGAAAGAGTAATGACTAGAGACCTAGATTGAGGGTATTTAGGGATCTATCGAGGTACTCGTTATAATGGTGATTGGTATGATTATGATACAAACATTGTCAAACAAGACACATCCCTACTTTACTTCAGTTGGATTAAACAAAAACTAATCAGCCAATTTGCGATCTATCCGTTAAGTCAAATATGGATGTAACGGCAAATACCACGGTTAAAGCCACAAGAAAGCATCCTCAAAGTTGATTTTTTTGACATTCCTGCATCCACATTCTTGATTGGAAAAGTCGTTTGAAATACAAACCGGGACTAAAGGGGTCTGCGGCCCGCTGCGGCCAGGTGCCCCCCCTTTAGTCCCGGTTTGTATCTCAAACCGGGACAAATGGGCTGGCCCTATATATATGGCAGCCCCTCTCCCCTCTCTCTTGTTTTTTTCCTGGTGGGAGGTGGTGTGGGTTTGTGCTAGTTTTTTTTTCTTTGTATGCACTAGAGGTGTTCGGTGAAATGCGTGTTAGAGCGATGCCACTTGAGTTCACACAAGACAAATATGATATGAGGTGCCCGAGCCACACTTAAGCTTCCTCCTCTTTATTTCCACTTGTCCTAAAAGGTTAGCAACTATTTTCTCGTTTAGACCGTGCGGTACTAATTTTAGCATCGTGATTGCGTTTGATATACAGTTGTATGATGCAGATGAGCCATCCATGGATGTACGGTGACCGACGCACAACCGCTTACAGAGAAGGCGTGCATTCTTTTCGCGATGCGGCCGAGGCGAACAAGCATGGGGGTGGCTTTATGTTTTGTCCATGTGTTGAATGTCGGAATGAGAAGGATCACACTTCCTCAAGAGTCATTCAGAGCCACCTGCTTCGGTCCGGTTTCATGTCCGGCTATAATGTTTGGACCAAGCACGGAGAAAGAGGGGTTATGATGGAAGACGGCGATGAAGAAGAGAACGATGATGACAACTACCGATCTATGTTCCCTGAATACGCTGATACCGCAATGGAAGACAATGAAGAAGAAGGTCAGGGTGAAGAACAGGCACCAGATGAGCCCGCTGATGATCTTGGTCGGGTCATTTCTGATGCAAGGCGAGGCTGCAACACAGAAAAGGAGAGGTTGCAGTTCGAGCAGATGTTACAGGACCACAACAAATTGTTGTACCCAACTTGTGAAGATGGCCAGAAGAAGCTGGGTAGCACACTGGAATTGCTGAAGTGGAAGGCAGAGACCGGTGTGACTGACTCTCCATTTGAAAAGTTGCTGGTACTAATGAAAAAGATGCTTCCAAGAAAGAACGAATTGCCCGCCAGCACGTATGAAGCAAAGAAGCTTCTGCCCTCTAGGATTAGACGTGCAGAAGATACATGCATGCCTTAATGACTGCATCCTCTACCGCGGTGAGAAGTACGAGAATATGGATAAATGCCCGGTATGCACTACATTGCGGTATAAGACCAGAAAAGATGACCCTGGTGATATTGAGGACGAGCCACCCAGGAAGAGGGTTCCTGCCAAGGTGATGTGGTATGTTCCTATAATACCACGGTTGAAACGTCTGTTCAGTAAAAAAGAGCATGCCAAGTTGTTGCAATGGCACATGGAACACCGTAAGAAAGATGACAAGTTGAGGCACCCCGCTGATGGTCGGCAGTGGAGAAAAATCGAGAGAGAGTTCGGGGACTTTGCAGTGACGCAAGGAACTTATGGTTTGTCTAAGTACAGATGGCATGAATCCTTTTGGGGAGCAGAGCTGCAGTCACAACACCTGGCCCGCGACTCTATGTATCTACAACCTTCCTCCTTGGTTGTGCATGAAGCGGAAGTTCATTATGATGCCAGTGCTCATCCAAGGCCCGAAGCAACCCGGCAACGACATTGATGTGTACCTAAGGCCATTAGTCGATGAACTTTTGCACTTGTGGGCCAAACCAGGTGTAAGTGTGTGGGATGAGCACAAACAGGAGACATTTGACCTACGAGCGTTGCTTTTCGTAACCATCAATGATTGGCCTGCTCTTAGTAACATTTCAGGACAGACGAACAAGGGATACAATGCATGCACGCACTGTTTGGATCAGACAGAAAGTATATATCTGGACAAATGTATGAAGAATGTGTACCCGTACAATCGTCGTTTTCTTCCGCCCAAGCATCCCTTAAGGAAAAAAAGCAAGCATTTCAATGGCAAGGCAGAAAACCGGACGAAGCCTGTCACCCATACTGGTGCTGAAGTATTTGGAATGGTCAAGGATTTAAAGGTAATCTTTGGAAAGGGTCCTGGCAGCCAGCCTGTTCCGAACGACGATGAAAAGCGCGCACCCATGTGGAAGAAGAAATCTATATTTTGGGAGCTACCCTATTGGGAAGTCCATGAGGTCCGCTCCGCAATCGACGTGATGCACCTGACGAAAAATCTTTGCGTGAATACCTGGGCTTGTATGGGAAGTCAAAAGATACACCGGAAGCATGGGAGGACCAGGAACGTCGTAAAGGACGAGACGGCATGCATCCAGGGCAGTTTCAAGGGCCTGCCAGCTGCGCTCTTACCAAGGAAGAGAAGGAAATCAAGGAAGAGAAGGAAATCTTTTTTGAAGTCCTTTTCAGTATCAAGGTCCCGACTGGCTTCTCGTCGAATATAAAGGGAATAGTAAATATGAAAGAGAAAAAATTCCAAAACCTAAAGTCTCATGACTACCACGTGCTTATGACGCAATTGCTTCCGGTTGCATTGAGGGGAATTCTAGCGGAAAATGTTCGACTGGCCATTGTGAAGGTATGTGCATTCCTCAATGCAATTTCTCAGAAGGTAATCGATCGAGAAAGTCTATCAGGGTTACAGATTGATGTGGTCCAATGTCTGGTCAGCTTCGAGTTGTTGTTCCCGCCATCCTTCTTCAATATTATGACGCACATCCTAGTTCACCTAGTCGAAGAGATTAGAATTATCGGTCCTTTGTTTCTGCACAATATGTTCCCCTTCGAGAGGTTCATGGGAGTCTTAAAGAAATATGTTCGTAACCGTGCTAGGCCAGAAGGAAGCATCTCCAAGGGCTATGGAACAAAGGAGGTCATTGAGTTTTGTGTTGACTTTCTTCCTGACCTTAAGCCGATTGGTGTTCCTGAATCTCGGTATGAGGGGAGGCTGACTGGAAAAGGCACACTAGGAAGGAAAGCAACGGTATGTAGGGACGGGCATTCTTTCACTCAAGCACACTACACAGTTCTACACAATTCCACCGTGGTGGCTCCGTATATCGAGAGACACAAGAATATTCTACGCTCCGAAAACCCGGGGAAGGCTGACTCCTGGATTAAAGGGAACACGAGAAGACTTTCGGCAGTTGGTTGCAGACACATCTCATGAATAACACCACTGTTGGAGATCAGCTGTACTTGTTGGCCAGGTCACCATCTTCGACTATATGTACTTTCCAAGGGTACGAGATAAATGGGAATACATTTTACACGATCGCCCAAGATAAAAAGAGCACCAACCAAAACAGTGGTGTCCGCTTTGATGCAACAGACGACAATGGGAAGAAGGACACATATTATGGGTACATAGAGGAGAGATGGGAACTTGACTATGGACCTACTTTTAAGGTCCCTTTGTTTCGGTGCAAATGGGTCAAGCTGACAGGAGGCGGGGTAGATGTAGACCAAAAGTACGGCATGACAACAGTGGATCTCAACAATCTTGCATACATGGACGAACCATTCGTCCTAGCCAACGATGTGGCTCAGGTTTTCTATGTGAAGGACATGTCTACCAAAACAAGAAAAAGAAATCAGCAAAAGAATACATCGTCTGATGAGCCAAAGCGCCACATAGTTCTTTCAGGGAAAAGAAACATCGTGGGAGTAGATGACAAGACAGACATGTCAGTAGATTATAATAAGTTTCATGAAATTCCGCCCTTCACAGTGAAAACTGACCCAAGCATCCTATTAAATGATTAAGATTCTCCATGGCTACGACGCAGAAGAAAACAGAAACAATAGATAGGGATGTTGGTGATGTGTAATAATGTATTAAACCTTTTATGTAATGAATTCTATGGAATGTATTAAACCTTTATGTAAGGAGCATGTGTAATAATAATGAATGTGTATTTCCAATGTGCAAAAAATATTAGTTAATCCATTTTAATTGAAAATAACAAAATTGTTAATAGTTTGATAAGTTAGAATAATTATTTTATAAAACAGAAAATGGATTTGGAATACATATTCAAATTCAAGCACTTTTCATGTTGAAAGTTTAGTGAGATTCAAAAATATGCAAAAAATATTAGTTAATCTATTTTTAATTGAAAATGGCAAAATTGTTAATAGTTTGATAAGTTAGAATAATTATTTTATAAAACAGAAAATGGATTTGGAATACTTATTCAAATTCAAGCACTTTTCATGTTCAAAGTTTTCTCAAATTCATAAGTATGAAAAAAATAAATTATTTAAGTGTTTAAATGTTTTAAACACCTCCCAGATTTGAAAATAAGCTCCCAGACAAAAAAATTTGGCCCAGCCGGTGTGCCCGCGCAAAATTTGGCCCATTTGTCGCGGCCCGCTCCCCCAGCCGGGACTAAAGGCCCATTTTTGCGCGCGCACGGTGAAACGCTCCCCACCCCCTTTTGTCCCGGTGCGTGGCACCAACCGGGACTATAGACCCCCCTTTAGTCCCGGTTTGAGCCACGCACCGGGACAAAAGGGGGGGGGTATTTATTCACGGCACGTTGCTCGAGCCGCGACACCGGAGGCCATTTTCACAAGATCACGCCGCCAGGCTGCCCAACTCCCGCGCGCGCTAGCCTCCTCGCCGTCGCCGCCACGCGCGCTCCTCGCCGTCGACGCGCGCGCGCCTGCCTGACTCTCCTGTCGCCGGTCACCGCCGCCGCCTGCCTCTCCCATCGCCGGTCGCCGCCTCCTGCCTCTCCCGTCGCCAGTCGCCGCCGCCTGCCTCACCCGTCGCCGCCACCTCCGCCCACGACCGCCGGCTGATGGTCGGTGATGGAAGCGTTGGGTTGTGCCCCAAGCGAAGGCGGAGATGTAGTAAGTAGCAGTTTTCCCTCGTTAATGAACCGAGGTTTACCGAACCAGTAGGACCTTGAAATCAACAACAAAGTGAATGTTGAAGATCTCTGGCGCTTAATCTTCAACAGACGTGGACCTGCACACACTCAACCAAAATACTTTGCCCCCAACGGCGGAAAGGTTGTCAATCTTTCCGGTCTCGTAGAAAACAAAGCGGTTAATTGTATAGTGAAATGGATGAAATATGAAAATGGACAAGAGGAGTAATGATGATGAAAAGTGATGAATAAAGGTTGCAATCAATGTAAAAAGATGGACCGGGGGCCATGGGTTCACTAGTGGAGTCTCTCAAATAAATAGAACAATCATATGATGGGTGAACAAATTACAGCTGGGCAATTGACAAGATTATAACACAAACTTAATCTAGCTATGACAAAGTGAACATGATAACATTTAAGTAGGCATCACGACAATGAACAAAGACCATTGAGTCCAACTGCATCTTTGTCTAAAAAGTCCACCGTGGGATCGCTATCCAGCCTGTCACCCATCGGTATTAAGTTGCAAGCAACAGACATTTGCATTAAGTAAAGTGCATGAAGTAAGCAATACTAATATCAAAAGAGACATTAACACCGCTGTTTTACCCTTAGTAGCAACAGCACACCCTCGCCCTTAGACGTTTCTGTCACTCGTGCCCAGGAACAAAGGGGGTCATGAACCCACTATCTAGCATAAATAACCTCTCTGGGAGATACACACAATCACTTGGCCAAAGTAACTACGCACATCGGAGAGCATGCAAGAACATAAATCAACATGTAAGAATCATGCACAATCTAATCATAACTTTATAATCCATCGGATCCCAGCAAACACATCACATAGCATTACAATAATCGATCTTGATCATGTTAGGCAGCTCACAAGATCATAAGACATGAAGCACAAGAGAGAGAGACTACCATCTAGCTACTGCCATGGACCCGTGTTCCAAGGTGGGACTACTCACAAATCATCCCGGAGGAAGGCATGGCGATGAAGAGCCCTCCGGGATCGATCTCCCCTCCGGCAGAGTGCCGGGATTTGCTTCAGAATCACCCCCGAACTAGGGTTTGAGATGACGGCGCGTCGGGTGACTTCTCTGGAAAATAATGGCCTCCTCGACGTTTTTAGGTTTTTTGTGATTTTATAGGCATCGGAGGGGGCCGAGGGGACGCCCCAGGAGCAGGGGCGTGCCCCACCCGCGGGTCCTAGGGGGCCGCGGCAGGCACTCTCCTGTGGCCCTGGGTGCCCCCCCCCCCCAGGTCGCCCTTCGGTCTTCTGGTGTCTTCCGTCGAATAAAAATTCCCCGTAAATTTTCGTCCAATTCCGAGAATATTTCCATAAGTAAATTTTCTGAAATACAAAAACAGCAAAAAACAGGGAACTGGCACTGGGCATCTTGTCAATAGGTTAGTCCAACAAAATGCATAAAAATGATGTGATATGATAATAGAAACATGTGACAACGTCACAAAATTAGCATGGATCACTCAAAAATTATAGATACGTTTGACACGTATCTCCGGCGAGACTCCGCCCCGGTCTCCTGTTTCCGGCCCCCCGCCCACCCCGAAACGTCTCCCGCCGCCGCCGTGCTGTGGCATCCCGTGCGCATCCGGTAAGGCTCTCAGTGGCCTAAAAAAATTAGGGTTAGCAATTTTAGCATTTTAGTTTAAATTATATTTTAGGGTTAGCAATTTTAGCAAAAAAAATTTAGGGTTAGCAATTTTAGCATTTTAGTTTAAATTAGTTTAGGTCATTTTAGTTCAAATTATATTAGGTCATTTTAGTTCAAATTAGCAATTGTTAGCATTGTTAGCATTTTAGTTCAAATTATATTAGGTCATTTTAGTTCAAATTAGCAATTGTTAGCTTGTTAGTATTTTAGCAATTGTTATTATTTTAGCAATTGTTAGCATTGTTATTACAATTAATTTAGCAATTGTTATTATTTTAGCAATTGTTAGCTTGTAAAAATTAATTTATTGTGTGCAAAAAAATAGTGTTCAAATATTGTGTAAAAAAAAATTGTGTTCAAATATTGTGCAATTGTTGTGTTAAAAAATAGAGTACAATTTTATGTTGTGTGCACAAATATTGTGTGCTTTTTGCAAATATTGTGTGCAAAAATATTATGTTCAAATAGATATTATGTGCATTTTGAAATAATATTGTGTGCATCTCGCATTTTGCAGAAACTATGAATCGCGATCCACTCCGCAGAGACCTAGCACAAGAAGAAGCTCTCGAGAATATTATCGCCGACGCTGATCCACCGGAATCTCCATCGATTTATCTGAACCCATCCGGTGAGGGAGAGGAGGTCGACCGAAGAGAGGGAGAGGAGGTCGACCGAAGAGAGGGAGAAGCCGCCGGCTCCGGTGATGGAGAAGCCGACAGCTCCGATGATGGAGAATCCGACAGCTCCGATGATGGAGAAGCCGGTGGATCCTTAACAAAGTCCGGCGAGGTATATATATGATGTCCGGTGATCACTAGATATATGTGGAAATATTGGAGGAGCTGTATATATTGAGTTGTATACATATAAATTGACGAATGTTTCTTCTCTTAGGCCTCGACATCGAGCAAAGCTACCAAACGAGGCCCGACCAAAAAGTTGGCCGCATCTACGCATTACACATTTGAGGTCATATCCCCTACGGGCGAACCCAAGGAACCCAAGAAGGCTGCCATCATATTTAAAAAACAATGCGGAGTTCTGGTTAGGGATCACGTCCCGATCAGCATTCGAAATTGGCATAAGCGCAAAGGGGCGAACAATAGTGAGTATGTCGCCGAAAGGTACAAAGCGGGTCTTTGGAATGACCTCATGGCACATTTCAACCTGCCAGAATGTGAGGATCCAGCCGCCGCTGAAAAATTGAGGGCGAAAGTCAAGCAGTGGACTCTTAAGAAGATGGCCGAACTGTTCCGGGTGTGGAAGAAAACATTATGGAAAAACTATCTAAAGAAAAAGGAAATGCCAGTATTCGAAGGCCATCTAGCGAAGCAGGCGAATCACTGGAAGGCATTTAAGGAGTACAAGGAGTCACAAAATGCCAAGGACTTGTCAGAAAAGAACAAGAAAAATGCTGAGAAGAAGAAATATCACCACAATTTGGGGCCAGGGGGCTACGAGTCTGCCATGCCAAAGTGGGATAAAAAAGAGCAAGAGATGCTTGATAAAGGGATCGAACCAGAATGGATGCACGAAGATTGGGAATTGAGAGCAAGAAATTGGTTCCTTGCGCATGGTGGTTCATACGACGAACAAACAGGGGACCTTGTTTGCACGGTCTTAGGATACCTAGGGAAAATTGGAAAAAAATAGTGAAAGAAATTAAAGAGGGGAAGAGAAAGTTCCGTCCCGATAGAGAAAAAGAGTTGCTGACACTGGTCCTCGGGAATGACGAACACGGAGGACGAACACGAGGTCTTGGCCCTTCGTTCCCGTGGTGGCTTGGGTTTGCCAAAGACCAAGAGAATTACAGAAGCCGAGCGAGAGCAAAGCAGCGACAGAAGGAGGAGGAGAATGAAAAGTTCAACTAGTTGCTTGCCAGATTTAACGAGCAGCAGCAGCAGATTGACGAACTTAGAGGAGTTGTGCGCCTGCAAGATCCTGTACTCGATATTATCGCCGGCCCATCTCAGCGGAAAAGCAGCGTGGATGACTCGGAGGCCCCGGCTGACGATGCACGACGGATGATAGAGGGCGGTCCCGGCTACCCCGTGGATGGAATCAAGGAGCAGATATCTTGTGAGCTCCATCAGAAATTGAAGAACATATCCATGAAGGTGGCGGTCGGATATGCTTTACCTTGTCCACCTGACGCACGCTAGCATTGCCGTGAGATTCCAGCTGGCTATGCTAAAGTCGGGGTGGATGAAATCGTATCGGGGTTTCATGATATGGAGCTTGACATCCCTGGACCTGAAGATGAGAGGACACTCGGAGAAGTTGTGGGTGCTATCATTCTATGGGACAAGAACTACATCAAGTTTCCAGGCTTGGCGCCAAGGACAACACCGCCTCCGAGTCGTCGCAGGTCACCTACACCTCCAGCGCCATCACCTGCAAGAAGCCCACCCCATGACTACGGCCACCACAGCGCGAGTCCATCTCGATCTCCGCCGCCGGACTTGGGTCGGCCGTCTTCGCCGTCGCCGCCGCCGCTGCCCGCTAAGAGGAAGCGTGCCAAAAAACGCTCCGTCGCTGAGTTCTAACAAACGGAGCCCGAAGTGAAAACGGTCGCCCCTCCCAAAGGTACCTCATCCGAATCTTCCCATCAGACCTTACGATCGTACCCCCGAGGAAAACGACAGGATCGCAAAGGAACATAAAGATGCGCAGATGCAAAAGAAGAAACCCGAGCCCCGCCCGGTATACACCGAGAAGCAAATAAACTATGCAGTGAGTTTTCTGAACACACCATTTCAATATCAGTTGCACCATAAGCCTGATGATTATCTACGCACACTACAGAAGGAAGGGGAAAATAGCAGATCAAGTAGAAGTGCAAGCGGGAGCAAATCAAGTAAAAGTGCAAGCGGGAAAAGATCAGACGTTCCCCAGCTCGGACAACAGGCCAAACAATCGATCCCACCCCTCAAGGTGTTATCCGAAAATGTTCCCCCCTGCACCAGCAGCAAAGTTTGGAAGAAGCAAAGAAGTGGGCGGCTGAATGGAATATGAGTGTTGAAGACATTCTAGTTTCCCAAGACGACAAGTTTCCCAAGGCTGTTGTAGCCCCTAAGCCTACATTTGTCATGGGGGAGCCTTTGGTCAGCAAAGAGAGGTTGGATGAACTGCCAACACATCTGCGTAATTTGCATGCATGGTACTTGACTGCCGCAAGGAATGAAAGAATAATGATCGTGGCGAAAGTCCCACGGGAGTACTACTTCCGACCCGACGAGATCCATGTCGACTTTTCAGAACTCTTCCAGATGTACAATTTCGAAGCCCTCGACAAATCTCTCATGAGTTGCTATTGCCTGTAAGTTGTTCAATTCATTGTCTACATATAAGTTGTTCAGTTATTTCAGTTGTTCAGTTCATTGCATGTAATTATCCTCATTATATTCTTTTGTACTCTATTATGCAGAATGAAGATCCTGGTCTGTAAAAGTAGGAACATCATAAATGTTGGGTTCATTGACCCAGATAAAGTACATATAGAGACGCTAACGAGGAATCCCGACGAGACGGAGGGAAACCTTCTAAGGTTTCTATCGGAGCAACATTTCTGTGACCACATATTGTTTCCCTACAACTTCAGGTGAGGGTCTTACTCTGTTGTGTCCATTCACTTACAAGTGTAATTGATGAGTTACTGACGTATATATAAACATGTGCAGCTTCCACTGGATTCTGCTAGACATTCAAATTGATAAGGGAAGAGTTGATGTCTTCGACCCGTTAACGAGAAACCTGGAAGAGTTCCAAAGCATGCAGGACATGCTCCAGAGGTAATTTTAATCATTCTCGCTCTATATCGGTCTCATTCGATGATTTTCTGAGATATCAAGTAATGAATAACTCATTCATTCATTTTCCTTGCCGGGCAGTGTTTGGAAGCGGTTCAAGTGTGTGATTGACGGTATCTCTCATGAGGAGCTGACGTTTAGGAGGGTTGAGGTAAGTAGTACGAGATAGGGCCGCGCATCTCTTTACTTCTATTTTCAATACAATTATGATGCTAGAATATTAATTTGATTGAATTCTATTCTCGTAAAGTGCGACCAGCAGCCACCGGGGACGCATTATTGTGGATACTACGTTTGCGAGTTCATTCGCACGTTTACCTCTGAGCACAAAGATTATACATACGACGTAAGCAATACATTCACAACTTTATTTTATTACCGTCACTTTTTGTTATCATGATTGATATTCATATTGATCTTCTTTTCTTATATAGTTCCAGGCCATGCGGGACAGGTTCCTACGAGAGCAACGCTGTCTAGGAATTGCAGAGGAGCGCGGGTTTTATGATAACAGAAGCTGTAGACGACAAAGGACGATTTAGTGTAGCTAAGGGCCATTACTGATGTCGACCGTGTAATCGAATAGACGGGCTCTAGTCCCGGTAATTGTGATCTCCATGTAATTGTATATATTTGTATGCTCGATCGCAAGACAAGTTATCTTATATATATGCACGAACGTGTACGCGTAGAAATATACGAAAACTATTTTGAAACGAAGACAAAATGAATTCTCTGCCGCGGCACAGAAAGTGCCCAAATTCCTGCCGCGGCAGAGAACCATTAGTCGCGGGCCGTTATTCGAACCGGGACTAAAGGGGGTGCCCCCGGCGCGCTCCGCGGCGGCCACGTGGAGGACCTTTGGTCCCGGCTGGTAACCGGGCCGGGAATAAAGGCTAGGCCTTTAGTCCCGCTTGGCTAGTCCCGGTTCGCCAACCGGGACTAAAGCCCCTTACGGGCCGGGACAGAGCATGTCTCCACTAGTGTGAGGGAATGCTTCCATACGGAACAGCCTTGGCCATCGTGTCGCGACTTTCCCCCCATCTTTTAAACAGCTTCCATGAAACATTCCACAAACAGCTTGAAGTTGGTTGATCCATCAAACTCTGGGAAGAAATCTATATTTGAACCATAGGGGAAACTTTTTCTTCTATCCACCCCGCAAGCGACGATTGGTCGAAGTTTGGGTGACGATCTTCACGAAACAACTCTTACTCAGACTTCTCTTTCTGCAATTTATAGTCAAATTGGAACCATTGTTGCTTTGTTTTTTATCATTATGGAGGAAATATCTGATGGCTAGGAGACAAATCTTGCTCTGTTTTATTGGATGGAATTAAGGAATTAGCTAATGAGGCATTTCAGCTTACTAATGGTTAGTACTACATCTATCAAATTGAGTCAGATTCCTTTATAGTCCAGACACTAGTGAAAAATACCCCTATAGTCCCGGTTGGTTTGGGCCATTAGTCCCGGTTCCCCAACCGGGACTAGCAAATCGGGACTAATGCTAGTCCCGGTTGGGACACGAACCGGGACTAATGGGGGGGGGGGGGGGGCACGTGGCCCGGTCGGAGGCAGCAGGGCGGAGGGCTTTAGGTCCCGGTTCGTATTACGAACCGGGACTATTGTCCCGGGGCTTTAGTCCCGGTTCGTATTACGAACCGGGACTATTGTCCCGTCAGATTTTTTCACTTTTTCAGAAATTTCAGAAAATTGTTTAAATTTGTAAAATCAATAATGCTTATTCTGTAATTCATAAAAATATGAATAAAATACCAAAATGTTTAGAAAAATAAGACCTATTTGATTATGTCAAATGCATGCATGTTTAAAAAACTTAAATTAAATATTTTTTAGAACTAAAAAATGCCACTACTAGTTAAATATGGGGAACCAGTATTACACATCATCGTCACGAATATATTACAGACATCTCATTCGTCGTGCTTGGTCAAACATATTACAAACGGTACATGTAGTACACACGAGTTTCATTCTTATATATATATACATCTCTTTTACACTCACTATTTAATTTCAACCTAGCTTATAGTAGTATTCTCCTTTCGGATCTAGGACCTCTGCATCTAAGAATCCGGCAATTTCCTCTTGAATTGCTCGTACGCGATCCTGTGGTAGAAGGCCTTCTCGCAACCGTTCGATCTAATTAAAAAATGGTCAATATATATGAATGAAAGTAAACACAATTGATGGCAATAAACTAAAATTATGAATATTGCATACGCACTTCAAGTTGTTTTAAGATTCTGCCCTTCTCACAGCACGTCTGACGAATGAACTCGCAGACGTAGTATCCACATAAATGATTCCCACTTCCCTGCCTCAAGCACTTTACGGGAACAGAGTTCAATCAAAATAATAATCAAGAATGGTAATGGTATTGAACTAGAATCAAAGAGATGCGCGGATCTAGGTAGTAATACTTACATTTATTTGTTTAAATGTAAGCTCCTTCGCCCAATCACCCCTAGCCCTGGCGGTGAATCGTTTCCAAGCTCTGCCCGGCAAAGAAAATGAATAAAGGAGTTATATATTAATTACTTGCTATCAGTAAATGAACGGAAAGTTGCCGATATAGTGCCATAATATGATTGAAATTACCTCTGGAGGCATTCCTGCATGTCCGCCCAATCCTTAAGGGGTTTATGTAACGAGTCCATGACAAGTACTACTCCTTTGTCAGGCATAATGATTAGCAGAATAAAGTGGAAGCTGCGCACGCATAAGTCATCAATTATACAATTAACATCGAGAAATTAAGCGAAATAGAATGTGTACAAGACAGTAACACTTACTTGAAGTTGTAAGGAAATAGTATTTCTCTTTTGGTTTCGTTAAACCGTAACGCATTTACCAAGTTATTCTCTGTATCGTCGTAAAAATCATGGAGACTTGCTTCATGAACGTAATTTGGGTCAACGAAGCCAATGTCATAGATTTGTCCTCTTTTGCATTGGAGAATCTTCATTCTGCATAATTAATATAGTGATGAGTAAGATTATAAATGCAATGAACGAGGTGAGCTAGCTAGAGACTTAATTACAGAAATAATACTTACAGACAATAGGCACTGATGATAGCTTTGTCAAGGGCGTCTTGTTGGTATAACTGAAATAATTCAGAAAATTCAATCATTACCACGCCAGGTCCATGCCCGTAATCCTCGTTCTTATATCCCACGTAGATCCAATTTCCCCCTTTCTTTGAGTCTGCCATGTACCAACTATGCAATCTTCGCATTTTGTTGGTAGATCTTTGACTAACTCAGGTTTGACGAGAGGATGCCCGTGCCGGTATTTGTATTTTGGAACTATTTCTTCGTGGAATTGTAATTGGTCTAAGTACTGAGCAATAGACATGCCCCGAGCAGAGGCTGCTTCTCCGTACAGTGCAACAAACTCAGGATCGATGCCGACCGCACGTTTGCTCGACCCCACCTCGGTATCGGAAAACACTTTGAGCGGGGGGCACGATTGTTTTTGCTGTTCTCCGAGCTGGGCAACTGATTTCCGGCTTGCACTACCATTCTTCGACCGCTGTTTATTTGCCCGAACCGACTTGAGAATAGAGCGGTCATAGTCTGGTGTCAGCTTTGGCGGGGGTTGTTCAAGGGTCTTCAACATTTTTAAGACGGCGGCTTTTTCTTCTGGGGTGTCGGGGAACTCTGGCGCTTTCAGCTTCTTTAGCTTCAAGTTAGCAAACCACTGGTCCGTTTGGGCTTTTGCGATCGCCTTATTTTCCTCCACCGTACAGTCGTAAGGTCTCTTGGGAAGATTCTTATGAGGTACTTTTGGGAGGGGTGACCTTGTACGTTTCGGTGATCGGTTACCACTCCTCGTAGTACGCGGCGGCGGAGACGGCTGCTCTGGAGACTGGTGAGGCGGCGGAGACGGCGCCTGAGGCGGCGACGGCGGCGAAGAGGACTGTTGCGCTGGAGAGTGGTGAGGCGGCGGAGACGGCGCCTGAGGCGGCTGCGGTGGAGAGGACTGTTGCGTTGGAGACTGGTGAGGAGTCGATGGCCTTGGCGGCCAGTTTGGAAGCACGATGAATTCCTTTGGCCATAGAATGGTCCCTTTCCTGGCTTCTCCAAGTTCAACCACCTCCCCATCTTCACCTGCAGGGTGTTCCAGCTTCAGCTCCTCAAATCCTTTACTAACTTCATCCACCCCGACAACAGCGTAGCCATGAGGAACCGGGGAGCAATGGAAAGTTGGTGTAGGTCCAATTGGTACGGCATAGCCGACCGCCACCTTCATGGTTAAGTTGAGCACTTTCACATGTAGCTCACAAGGTGTGCTCTCCGTGATATCATCCACTGGGTAGCGACGAAGAGGATCCGTCGTCAGTGCATCATCATCACCAGCCGGGACCATGCTCGAAGCCACGCTGCTTTTCCGATATGATGGGTCGGTAGCATCGACTGCAGCTTCTACAACGTGCTGCTGAGATAGGCCGGCAGTGCCTTGCTGGCTAAGTCGGTCAATTTGATCCTGCTGCCGCTTCATTGTTTCTTCTATATGACGCAGCCGGTCTGCAGCAGCGCTTGCTTCCCTTGCCTCCCTTTCCTTTCTCCTCAGATGACTTCTATCGGGAAATATTTTCCTTTCTGCGGGAAACCCATGTACCCACGGCTTGGAGCCTGAGGTGCCTCGTGTTCGTCCTTCGTGTTCGGGATTCCCAAGGGCGCGTGCAAGCTCGTCATTCTCTCTATCGGGACGGAACCGTCCCTCTTCAACATCCTTTACTGCTTTCCTAATTTCTTCGATGGGTAGTAGGGGATTATCCTTGTGTCTTCTGTTATATATGCACTTTCCTTCTGCGTCCAATGTGCCCCCATGCCCGTAAAACCAATTTCTTGACCGTTCGATCCATCCTTCTTTTATAGGCTCTGGAACGATCCCTTTAGCCAGCAGGTCGGCCTCAAGTTTATCCCACTTAGGCATGGAACAGGCGTAGCCACCAGGCCCCATAGTATGGTGGTACTTCTTTTTAGCAGCATTTGCCTTATTTATTGCAGACTTTGACTGAGCTTCCTCCGATTTCTTGTACGCCACAAAATCTTCCCAGTAGTCTCTTATCTTCTCATACCCGTGATCGAAATCCGGAGTTTTATCTTTCAAGATAAAGTCGGTGTACAATCTTTTCTTAAATTTGTTGAATAGCTCGGCCATCTTCTTAAGAGCCCACGCCTTGACTTTATCTACTAGAGCTTTTTTTCGGGCATCCATCTCCTCCTCATCTGGCTCCCCCTCCTCTGGATCCACCTCTGGCAACGGCAAGGTGAAATTAACCATGACCTTTTCAAAAAGGCGTTTTTTGCCTTCGGGGCCGAGCCAGCTAACTTCAGGATCCCTTGGCTTATTCCATTCTCGGATGGTGATCGGGACGTAGTCCCTAACAACAACACCGCATTGCTTCACAAATTTTGTTCTAACATCAATTGGAGCAATGAGTTCGCCGTCTGCAGCGACTTCTTCGATCCTGTACCGGAGATGGTCCTCCAACTTTTTGGTTGGGCCTCGTTTCGTCCTCACAGAGGATTTGCTCGATCCGGATGGCTAAAAGAAGAAAGACCGTTAGTATGTGTATATAGACAACAGAGGCTAAATTAATTAATATAAATATATATGCACCTCGTCGGAGTTTGTAATAATCAATGTTGCACCGGAGCCGCCGGCTTCTGCCTTGTCGGCTTCTCCCTCATCGGAGATGCCGAGTTCGGCCTCTTCCCAGACGTTGGAGACGCCGTCTCCTCGGTTGAGAGACTCATCCCCCTCACCGGAGTCGTTCAGAAAGTGACTTGCGTCATCCTCGCCACGGATCATATCCTCGAGGATATTTTCCTCATTTTCGTCTCTGCCGTGTGGTTCCATAGTTTCTGCAAAATACGAAAGTTATTTTCGGAGCCGTCTCTGCCGTGTAGTTCAGAAAACTTGTAGGAATAGAATGGTACTAGAAGGAAAGGCGCGCGTTGCTGCGCCCGTTGTTTCTAAGCGTCGTCATGGTGATATGTATGACAAATAATTCAGCATTTCATCTTGTCTGAAACGGAACAAAATTGAATTGTAGTAATAATATGACACCTACGAAATAGGAATCATTAACTAACTACACATTTCGATATCATTGTACTTCACATGAACATCACTTGAGCAAAATTGTACACAGCTCCAATTACACGGTGCACCGATTAAAAACATCAGAGTATACAATTCTATCAATTCCATCAATTCATACAAATAATTCTATCAATTCCATCAATTCATACAAAACTGTATCAAATCCACTTATATCGTAAATAAATAAATAACTGTATCAAATCCAATTCTATCATACAAATAAATATGAAGCCTAAAATTATTGGATTTTGGATAAATATTTATTTATACAAATATGAAGCCTAAAATCATAAATAAATATGAATCCTAAAATTAACTAACTAAAACTAAAACTAACTAACTAAATTACTAACTAACTAAAATTACTAACTAATTTAAATTACTAACTAAAACTAACTAACTAAATTACTAACTAAAACTAACTAACTAAATTACTAACCCTAAAAGCAGCAGCAAATTCAACAATTTAAATTACTAACAAATTTAAACAACAAATTTCTCACTAACACTAACATTTCCTAACACACTAACACTAACATTTCTCATGTAAAAAAAACACTAACATTTCCTAACACACTAACAAATTTAAACAACAAATTTCTCACTAACACTAACACTAACACTAACATTTCCTAACACACTAACACTAACATTTCTCATGTCAAACTAAATTTAAACTATGCAAATATCAAAATGGTGCTGAAAAAGTTGCATCTAATAAATTTAAACTATTAGTACTATAATAAATTTGAAGCTAATAACTATCAAATTTGCTAATAACACTAACACTAATAACCTAAACTATGAAAAAAAAGAATAAGAAAAGAGTACTAACCTCTCTGTAGCAGGGGAGGCGATTCGGCCGCCGTGGAGGAGGGCGAGCCGGCCGGCGTGGAGAAGGAGAGGAGCGAGCCGAGCGGCGTGGTGGAGCACGGCGCGGAGGCGCGCGACGACGGGCCGGGCGTCGGGAGGGCACCGTACCGGAGGACGCGGGGAGGCGACGGAGGGCGGCACCGGAGCACGGCGTGGAGGCGAGACGGCTGCGACGGCGGCACGGGAACGGCGTGGAGCAGGGCAGCCTGGCGGCGACGGGCCGGGCGTCGGGAGGGCACCGTACCGGAGGACGCGGGGAGGCGACGGAGGGCGGCACCGGAGCACGGCGTGGAGGCGAGACGGCGCGGGAAATTTCGGCAGCCTGACGGCGTCGATCTCTGTTGCGCCGCGCTGGTCCTTAGCGAAATGAGGGGAATTGGGGGAGAAGAAGAGCCAGGCAGTTTAAATAAAGTAGAGGCCTTTAGGTCCGGTTGGTACCCCCAACCGGGACCAAAGGGTCTTTAGGCCCGGTTGGAGGCACCAACCGGGACTATAGGCCTACCCTTTAGTCCCGGTTGGGGGTACCAACCAGACCTAAAGGTCATTTTCGGCGGCACCGAAAAGGCGCGCGCCAAAATACCCTTTAGTCCCGGTTCGTGGCATGAACCGGGACCAATGCCCTGAAAATTTTAATGCCCTAAAATTTTCAGTTCTGAATGTTGTTCCCGCCTTTTTTTTCTTATTAAGGTCTTTGAATATGAATTTCAAATGGTTTTGAATTTGAAAAAAATTTCAACATGAAAAGTGTTTAAATTTGAATAAATAATCCAAAACCATTTTCGGTTTTCTAAAATAATTATTCTAACTATAGAAACTATTAACCATTTTGTCATTTTCGTTTGAGATTAGAGATGAATTCATTTAATTAATTTTTTTGGAATTTGAACTTAATTAAGTCATTAAACTTATAAATTCAATATCTTTTCATATGTTTATCAGAAAAAATGTAATTAAAATATCAAATTGTTGATAAAAAATGTAATCTATCTATTTATGACAAATTCATTTTTTTGAGATTAGAGGTGAATTCATTTAATTAAATTTTTTGGAATTTGAAATTAATTAAGTCATTGATTAAATTTATAAATTCAATATCTTTTCATCTGTTTATCAGAAAAATGCAATTAAAATATCAAATTGTTGATAAAAATGTAATCTATCTATTTATGAAAAATTCATTTTTTAGATTATAGGGGAATTCATTTAATTACAAAATTTGGAATTTGAACTCCATTAAGTCATTAATTAAACTTATAAATTCAATATTTTTTCATCAGTTTATCAGAAAAATGCAATTCAAATATCAAATTGTTGATAAAAATGTAATCTACCTATTTATATAATTTATATATATTCATTACTTTATATCTATTGAATTAATTCATATATGTTTTTGCCATATTATTGAATCTCACTAAACTTTCAACATGAAAAGTGTTTAAATTTGAGCTCCAACGGTGCATTTGATACGGTACAGAATGACAACAGTGGATCAGTTGTCCTAACAATCTTAGTCATACTCCTACCTAGGCCTGTAATACTCATACTCGTAGTCGCCGTCATCGTCGTCGTCGCTGTCATCGTACTCATACGGCGCTCGTGGCTCAAACCTCGACGGGTGAGCACCCCCGGACTGCATGTTAGGGTAGCGCAGGCGGGGGTTATCGCCAGCCATGATGTAGTCATACGCCCTGGAGAGTCCGGCCAGCCCACCACAGCTGACGGCCGGCCTCGTTGAAGTCCGAAGGAGGCGGGCCGTCCCCCTCGTACCTGGCGAGCGCCCTCTCATGCCGATTGATGAAGAAGGCTTCCCAAGTCGGGCGGTAGTCGGGATGCCAGCCCGGATCCATCCGCTGCTCCGGTGTGAGCTCGAGGTAGTAGTGGTTCGTGATGGACGCCCGGCGTGCCACACCTTGAGGGACAGGAGGGATCGGCATGCCTCCGGCACTCAGCATCCAGCCGGCGGGGACGCGGTAGCCGGGCGGGCAGGGGTAGTTCGAGGCGGAAAGCTCCTCCGCCTGACGGTAGGTTAGTACGGTGGAAGCCATGGAAGAGTGATGAGGTTGCATATATGAGTTTAGATGTGATATGGCAATGGCGGCCAAGCCTACATATATATAGTGAGAAATTGCGGGAAGACGAAGGCGGGAAGCGGTGGAAGAAGCACACGGATCGTGTGTTTCCTTCGAGCGCTTGTGAGCCGTTGGATCAGAGTTGTGTTTCTTTCGAGTGCTTGTAAGCTGTTGGATCGTGTGCACACGGATCGTGTGTTTCCTTCGAGCGCTTGTGAGCCGTTGGATCAGAGTGTGTTTCTTTCGAGCCCTTGTGAGCTGTTGGATCTCAAGCAGAAGATAAGGCACACATATCAATGCTCCTTTAGTCCCGGTTCCAGCTACCAACCGGGACTAAAGATGAAGATTTCCCCTGATCTTTTAGCTATAAATACCCACCATGAGGAGGATATGAATAACAAGAGTACGGCTAGTCCGGAAGGCAAAGACCGAATACAAATCATTCGGATTCCCTGCATACGTCCTACGGTGCATTTGATATGCGGGCACTCTCTAGCCACTGTAGGGCTGTATGCAGGTGAAACCGTGTGTTTTGTTCTATCTAGAAATCCTTCAGTTCATCGACCGAATACAAATTACATAAAAGGTTTAATGCATTTGGGAACACTCGATCATACATATATTGTGTAATGCATTTGACAACACTCATACATAAAAAGTTTTTGAGAACACTCATGCATTTGACATGATCTCTATGATCGCTTCTTCGGCCGTAACCATGGAGTTTCTTCATTATGTAACGGGATGCTTGGGTCAGTTTTCACTGTGAAGGGTGGAATTTCATCAAACTTATCATAGTCTGCTGACATGTCTGTCTTGTCCTCGACTCCCACGATGTTTCTTTTTCCTGAAAGAACTATGTGACGCTTTGGCTCATCGTGTGATGTATTTGTTTCCTTATCTTTTCTTTTTTTCGATCTGGAGCTCATGTCCTTCACATAGAAAACCTGAGCCACATCATTGGCTAGGACGAATGGTTCGTCTCTGTACGCAAGATTCTTTAGATCCACTATTGTCATTCCGTACAGCTGGTCTACCTTTACCCCTTCTCCATTCATGTTGACCCAACTGCACCGAAACAAAGGGACCTTAAAAGTAGGTCCATAGTCAAGTTACCATATCTCCTCTATGTAACCATAGTATGTGTCCTTTTGTCCATTCTCGTCTGTTGCATCAAAGCGAACACCACTGTTTTGGTTGGTACTCTTTTTATCTTGGGCGATCGTGTAAAATGTATTCCCATTTATCTCGTACCCTTGGAAAGTCAATACAGTCGAAGATGGTGACGCGGCCAATAAGTAGAGTTGATCTCCAACATCGGTGTCATTCATGAGATGTAATCGCAACCAACTGCCGAAAGTCTCCATGTGTTTTTGTTTAATCCAGGAGTCAGGCTTCCCTGGGTTTTTGGAGCGTACAATATTCTTGTGTACCTCGATATACGGAGCCACGAAGGTGGAACTTTATAGAACTGTGTAGTGTGCTTGAGTAAAAGAATGCCCGTCCCTACATATCATTTCTTTCTTTCCTAGCGTGCCTTTTCCACTAAGTCTCCCCTCATGCCGCGATTCAGGAAGACCAATCGACTTAATGTCGGGAATAAAGTCAACACAAAACTCAATGACCTCCTCTGTTCCATAGCCTTTGGAGATGCTTCCTTCTGGCCTAGCACGGTTATGAACATATTTGTTCAAGACTCCCATGAACCTCTCGAAGGGGAACATATTGTGTAGAAATACAGGACCGAGAATTGCAATCTCGTCGACTAGGTGAACCAGGAGATGCGTCATAATATTGAAAAATGATGGGGGGAACACCAACTCAAAACTAACAAGACATTGGACCACATCCTTCTGTAACCTTGTCAGACTTTCTTGATCAATTACCTTCTGAGATATTGCATTGAGAAATGCACATAGCTTCACAATGGGTACTCGAACATTTTCCGATAGAAGCCCCCTCAGTGCAATCGGAAGCAACTGCGTCATAATCACGTGGCAATCATGAGACTTCAGGTTTTGGAATTTTTTATCTGCCATATTTATTATTCCCTTTATATTTGACGAGAAGCCAGCCGGGACCTTGATACTGCTCAGGCATTCAAAAAATATTTCCTTTTCTGCTTTCGTAAGAGCGTAGCTGCTTAAGTAATGACGCCATTTATCCGTATGCTTGTTGTTTGGGTCTTTCATACGCTGCTGGTCCTCCCTTGCTTCCGGTGTATCTTTTGTCTTCGCATACACGTCGAGGAAGCCTAGCAGGTTCACGCAAAGATTCTTTGTCACGTGCATCACTGTCGATTGAAGACTGGACCTCTAGGACTTTCCAATAGGTAGCTCCCAAAATATAGATTTCTTTTTCCACATGGGCGTGTGTCCGGTAGCGACGTCTTTCGGAACAGATTGACCGCCAGGACCCTTTCCAAAGATTACTTCTATGTCCTTGACCATACCAAATATAGCATCACCATCAGGGAGGTTAGGCTTCTTCCGGTGATCTGCCTCACCTTTGAAATGCTTGCCTTTCTTTCTAACGGGATGATTGCCTGGAAGAAATTGACGACACCCCAGGTACACGACCTTCTTACATTTTTCCAAATATGTACCTTTAGTCTTATCTAAACAGTGCGTGCATGCGTTGTATCCCTTGTTTGACTGTCCTGAAATGTTACTAAGAGCAGGCCAATCATTGATGGTTACGAACAGCAACGCTCGGAGGTCAAATTCCATCTGTTTGTGCTCATCCCACACACGTACACCTGGTATGGCCCACAACTGCAAAAGTTCATCAACTAATGGCCTTAGGTACACATCAATGTCGTTGCCGGGTTGCTTCGGGCCTTGGATGAGAACGGGCATCATAATGAACTTCCGCTTCATGCACAACCAAGGAGGAAGGTTGTAGATACATAGAGTCACGGGCCAGGTGCTGTGACTGCAGCTCTGCTCCCCAAAAGGATTCATACCGTCTGTACTTAGACCAAACCATAAGTTTCTTGCGTCACCTGCAAAGTCCGAGAATTCTCTCTCGATTTTTCTCCACTGCGACCCATCGGCGGAATGTCTCAACTTCCCGTCTTTCTTACGCTCTTCTTTGTGCCATCGTAACAACCTGGCATGCTCTTTGTTCCTGAACAGACGTTTCAACCATGGTATTATAGGAGCATACCACATAACCTTAGCAGGAATCCTCTTCCTGGGGGGCTCGTCATCGCCCTCAACATCACCAGGGTCATCTTGTCTGATCTTGTACCGCAGTGCAGTGCATACCGAACATGCATCCAAATTCTCGTACTCCTCACCGCGGTAAAGGATGCAGTCATTGATGCATGCATGTATCTTCTGCACATCTAATCCTAGAGGGCAGATAGCCTTCTTTGCTTCGTACGTAGTCTCGGGCAATTCGTTATCCTTTGCAAGCTTCGGCTTCATTATTTTCAATAACTTCTCAAATCCCTTGTCAGATAAACCAGTCTCTGCCTTCCATTTCAGCAATTCCAGTGTGGTACCGAGCTTTGTGCTGCCATCTTCGCAATTGGGTACATCAACTTTTGTGATCCTCTAGCATGGCCTCCAACTTCAGCTTCTCCTTTTCTGTATCGCATTCTCGTTTTGCATCAGAAATGACCCGACCAAGACCATCATCGGGCTCATATGACGCCCGTTGTTCTTCACCTCCTTCTTCTTCATTGTCTTCCATCGCAGTATCACCGTATTATTCAGGGAACATAGGATATTTCTCATCATCCTTTTCTTCTTCATTGTCTTCCATCATAACCCCTCTTTCTCCGTGCTTTGTCCAACAATTATAGCTGGGCATGAAACCTCTCCGAGCAGGTGGCCTTGAAGGGTTCTCGAGGAAGAGTGCTCCTTAACGTTCCGACAGTCCACACATGGACAAGGCATAAAACCATCATCTTTGTTTGCCTCAGCCACATGGATAAATTTATGCAGGCCTGCAATAAAATCAGAACTGCGTCGGTCGCCGTACATCCATCGCTGCCGTTCATCCATCTGCATATCATATAATTAAGTTTATCAAATACAATTAGAATAACATATTGAATACTGAAATGACCACCGTACATCGACACATGCAATATTTCTGTATCAATTATAGATGAAAAGGATAAAGTTGCTAACCTCGGTCGAGGATATCATTTTGTGTGAACTTAAGTGTGGCTCGGGCATTTCATCGAACACATCTTGTGCGTGGCAAAGGAAAAAAAAACTAGCATCCACTTCCCACCAATCCAAGCAAAAAAAAATAACAGAGGAGAGGAGAGAAGAGAGGGGGTTACATATAGGCAGGGGAGGGGTATTAGTCCCGGTTCGAGACACGAACCGGGACCAAAGCCTCCGCGACAGCTTTTCGGTATTTTTATATATAGGCAGGGGAGGGGTATTAGTCCCGGTTCGAGACATGAACCGGGACCAAAGCCTCCGCGACAGCTTTGGTCCCCGTTCGTGCCATGAACCGGGACTAATGTCCCTAACCGAACCGGGACCAATGCTCCATGGGCTCCTGGCAGCTCGAACCGAGACCAATGCCAGGCATTGGTCCCGGTTTATCAATCAACCGGGACGAATGGCTGGTTCGGCTCTATCCGAAAGGTGTTTTTTCTACTAGTGAGAGAGGAGACGACCTTTATATTTTTCCTGGCTATAGATAGTTAGATACTAACACCTTGCATATTTCATGATTAGAGTGTTTTTTCCATAGTATCTACTACGACTTTACACATAAACATGTTACGTAGGGATGTAAACGGATCGGATTTTGTCGTTACCATATCCTATACCATATTGTTTCATCGGATTCGGAGCGGAGCGGATAATGACCGGTTGCGGATTCGGGGTCGGATATATCATATCACGGATTCGGGGGCGGAAACGGAGCGGATTCGGGACGGAAAAAAATTAATCGGATAAGTGCATCGGCGAACCATACAACCAAAAATAATAGTTCAATATGCTAATGTCCTTACAAAGTTGTAGTCCATAGTCGTAACAATCACTACGTAAGTAAGTTTTTATTTAATGGACGAATTTACAACTCACTAACGGCTAATTATGTTCTATTAGGTTAGACGTTTCGGTAGAAAATCGGATTATTCGGATTAAAATCATCGGATAATCCTATTTAATTTTCGGATAATCCATATTCGGGGTTATTTTTCATACCATATCCTATACCGTATCCGGTGTGAAATTCGGAATCGGAAATCCTTATCCGTCAGATTTCTTCAAACCGGATATGGATTGCTTAAAACGGTTTCGGAATAGGATTCGGTGCGGAAATTATCCTATCCGTTTACACCCCTAATGTTACGGGAGCACGGAAGGCCACATAATCAGAGCCGGAGGAGAACAGGGAGTCGACCTATGGGTAAGCGGTGCGAGTGCGCATGCTGCCCACCCGGGTAAGAGCCTTGGGCTCGGCAGGTGCTCATGTGGTTTCTCCTACAAAAAGAAGCCAGCCAAGGGCTAGTCCTGGTGGGTCCCATTTTAAACAGAGCCGGAGGGGGGAAGTTGCTCGACTAAGGCCCCGCTTGGCTCACTGTTTAGCTTTCCCGCCGGAATAAAATGACGGAATCCCTTCGTAAATTATAAGGACGTGCTGACATCCATATTTTTTACCGGCTGATTCCGCCCGGAAAACAACCATCCAAGCGTGGCCTAAGTATTCTTTGACGTAGGAGGTTGCAGTATGGAACGGCGGGGAAGAATGATAGAGAAGCAAGCTCGTGATTTGGCATGTGAGTGCGGGTGTTAATTTATTCAAATAATACATTCACGTCAATTTGTACAATGTACTGCACTGACGAATTATAAAGTAATGTATTAAGTTAAGCAGGCATGTATTAAGTTAAGCAGGCATGACGACATGCGATGAAAGTAGTGGCGGAGAGTTGCTATTTGTTGCCATAATTTTGCCCCGTCATATTAGACACAGTTTTTTTTAATCTGAAGTATTCTTTTGATCAAATTTTTTTTCGAATTAAAGGGCTCCCGCCCCCGATTTCATTGCAACATGAAACCATAGGTCTGTTTGTACATCACACTTGCGTCCAGGCGGAACCAAACATCGCCCCATCACAACGCTCACACCTTACCGATACACTAGTAGAAAACGGACCTTTCATCTAGAGCAAGATTTTGCTCTAGTCCCGGATGAATTTGGAACCGGGACTAGAGGGGGGCTCTAGTCCCGGTTCATCAGCTGCGAGGCCGGCAGCCTCTAGTCCCGGGTGGTGGGAGAGCTCTAGTCCCGGTTCGTATAACGAACCGGGACTAAAGGGTTGGGGCAGGCCGCAGCTGCCGTGGGGACCAGCGCGAGACCCTTTAGAACCGGTTCGTATAACGAACCGGGACCAGCGCCTAACCCTTTAGAACCGGTACTAAAAGTTTCCCTATATATCTCCTACCCCAAGCTCCATTTTTCCTGCTCGAGAGCACACTCCATTTTTGCTCTCTTTCCTCTACCGAGCTCGAGTTAATCCCCATTTTTTCCCCACCATTTGTCAAGGTATTGGCGGCACCCATCTATCCAAGGGTCAGCAACTTCATCCTTTATTCCGGCGGCATTGCAAGTTTAGCTCATTTCGTTGCTAAAATTTAGCTCATATCATTTTTGTAGTGCTAGCTAGGTGTTTGATGAAATGCCAACTTAAAGAGTTCATTTGTTTTATATATGCAATTTGAGCTCTAAATTAAATTATGATTTGTAGGTTTTAGTGTCGTCCCGTCCCCTTCCTCACCGTCGTCGATCGCCCGCGCCACCCTGTCGCCGGCACCACCTTGGTTAGTCTCTTGTTTTTATCTTTTTTTAAAGAAAAATTCTTACTTGTATGATTTAGTTTCATAGTTATTAGTTGTATAGTTTTTCTTACTTCTAAGACTATTTGTTATAGGTATAGTGTCATGGTTTTGATATCCGTCCCCGTCGGCCCTCGTCCGGTCTATGATTCAGATGTGGTATATTATCTTTTATATAACTATTTGTTTAATTTCGTGTTTATAACAATTATGCCGAACAACACTTGACATATATATATTCTTATCTAGGAGGTAGTTGAACCGGAAATTCCAACCGACTCTCTTGTCGAGATGCTAAATTTATTTGAAGAAGAAAACAATAATTTGAAAGAAAAATTGAAAAGAAGTGAAGAAGAGAAGATGGAATTGGAGTTGTATCTTGCCGATGTCGTCCATGATCACAAGATCAAGATGGATGCAATGCGCTTGAAGATTAGAAACATTAGAAACTATGCCTTTAATAGAGAGGCTTGGTATCATTATGTTGTTGGATCAATGGTTACCTTAGTTGCGATTTTGATCGCATTTGTTGTTGCATTTAAATGCATTACATAGGTTAATTGTATGTTAATTTCAATGTATGTTTTAATTATGAGAACTATGTATTACATTTGGTCAGTACTCTACTTTGGTTTTAATGTGATGAACTTGTATTGATTAATTTGGTCACTTCTCTGTTCATGATGTTGTGTGTAATGATGTTTTCCCTTCTTATGCACAAAAGGTGCTCGATGAACCGGCAATGGATGTACGATGACCGACTCTCTATCGAGTACATTCAAGGCGTGCGATCTTTTCTCAATGTGGCTGAGGCAAACGCGCGGAATGGTTTTATGTGTTGTCCATGCCGTGTCTGTCGGAATGAGAAGGATTACTCTTCCTCAAAAACCCTTCACATCCACCTTATTAAGTCCGGTTTCATGTCCGGCTATAATTGTTGGACCAAGCACGGAGAAAGAGGGGTAATGATGGAAGACAACGAAGAAGAAGAGAACGATGACAACTATAATTCTATGTTCCCTGAATACGGTGGTAATGCAAAGGGGGGAGCCGAGGATGAAGAGACACCAGATGAGCCCATGGTAGATGATGATCTTCGTCGGGCCATCGTTGATGCACAGAGAGAAGCAGAAAGTGCAAATGAGAAGTTGAAGTTGCAGCGCATGTTAGAGGATCACAAAAAAAAGTTGTACCCAACTTGCAAAGATGGCAACACAAAGCTCGGTACCACACTGGAATTGCTGCAATGGAAGGCAGACTGGTTTATCTGACAAGGGATTTGAGAAATTACTGAAAATAATGAAGAAGAAGCTTCCAAAGGATAACGAATTGCCTGACAGTACGTATGAAGCAAAGAAGGTTCTCTGCCCTCTAGGATTAGATGTGCAGAAGATACATGCATGCATTAATGACTGCATCCTCTACCATGGTGAGGAGTACGAGAATAAGAATGAATGCCCGGTATGCGGTGCATTGCGGTATAAGATCAGACGAGATGACCCTGGTGATATTCAGGGCCAACCCCCCAGGAAGAGGGTTCCTTCCAAGGTGATGTGGTATGCTCCTATAATACCACGGTTGAAACGTTTGTTCAGAAACAAAGAGCATGCCAAGTTGTTGCGATGGCACAAAGAAGACCGCAAGAAAGACGAGATGTTGAGACACCCCGCTGATGGGTCGCAGTGGAGAAAAATCGATAGAGAGTACAAGGACTTTGCAGATGACGCTAGAAACTTAAGGTTTGGTCTAAGTACAGATGGCATGAATCCTTTTGGGGAGCAGAGCTGCAGTCATAGCACCTGGCCTGTAACTCTATGTATCTATAACCTTCCTCCTTAGTTGTGCATGAAGCGGAAGTTCATTACGATGCCAGTGCTGATCCAAGGCCCGAAGCAACCCGGCAACGACATTGATGTGTACCTAAAGCCACTAGTTGACGAACTTTTATAGTTGTGGGGCGAAAAAGGTGTACGTGTGTGGGATGAGAACAAACAACATGAATTTGACCTACGAGCGCTGCTCTTCGTAACCATTAATGATTGACCTGCTTTTAGTAACCTTTCAGGACAGACAAACAAGGGATACAATGCATGCGCGCACTGTTTAGATGAGACTGATAGTACATATTTGGATAAATGTAAGAAGGTTGTGTACCTGGGCCATCGTCGATTTCTTCCTCCTAAGCATCCCGTAAGAAAGAAATGCAAGCATTTCAAAGATACAGAGCATCGGAGGAAGCCTGTCCGCCGTACTGGTCATGATATATTTGGTATGGTCAAGAATCTAGAAGTGATCTTTGGAAAGGGTCCTGGTGGTCAATCTGTTCCGAATGACGCCACCGGACACGCGGCCATGTGGAAGAAGAAATCAATATTTTGGGAGCTACCCTATTGGAAAGTCCTAGAAGTCCGCTCTGCAATCGACGTGATGCACGTGACGAAGAATCTTTGCATGAACCTACTAGGACATTTGGGCGTGTATGGGAAGACAAAAGATACGCCGGAAGCACGGCAGGACCAGCAACGTATGAAAGACCCAGACGACCTGCATCCAATGAAGACGGATAAAGGAGGTCTAAGTCCTGCCAGCTACACTCTTACGGAAGAAGAGAAGGAAATATTTTTTGAAGTCCTCAGCAGTATGAAGGTCCCGTCTGGCTTCTCGTCAAATATAAAGGGAATAATAAATATGGCCGAGAAAAAATTCCAGAACCTAAAGTCTCATGACTGCCACGTGCTTATGACCCAATTGCTTCTGGTTGCATTGCGGGGGATTCTACCGGAAAATGTTCGACTACCCATTGTGAAGCTATGTGCATTTCTCAATGCAATTTCTCAGAAGATAATCGATCCATAAATTCTACCAAGGTTACAGAGGGATGTGGTTCAATGTCTCGTTAGTTTTGAGTTGGTGTTCCCACCATCCTTCTTCAATATTATGACGCAACAACCCCGGGAAGCCTGACTACTGGATTAGACATGAACACATGGAGACTTTCGGCGGTTGGTTGCAAACACATCTCAACAATAACAACACTATTGAATATCAGCTGTACTTGTTGTCCAGGTCACCATCTTCGACTATATGGACTTTCCAACGGTACGAGATAAACGGGAATACATTTTACACGTTCGCCCAAGATAAAAAGAGCACCAACCAAAACAGTGGTGTCCGCTTTGATGCAACAAACAACAATGGGTCACAGGACACATACTACGGTTACATAGAGGAGATATGGGAACTTGACTATGGACCTACTTTTAAGGTCCCCGTGTTTCGGTGCAAATGGGTCAAGCTGACAGCAAGCGGGTTAAAGGTAGACGAGCAGTACGGAATGATAACAGTGGACCTCAACAATCTTGCGTACTTAGACGAACCATTCGTCTTAGCCAATGATGTGGCTCAGGTTTTCTATGTGAAGGACATGTCTAGCAAACCGAGAAAAAATAAGCAAAAGAATACATCAGATGATGAGCCAAAGCGCCACATAGTTCTTTCAGGTAAAATAAACATCGTGGGAGTGGAGGACAAGATAGACATGTCAGAAGATTATGATAAGTTTCATGCAATTCCGCCCTTTGCAGTGAAGGATGACCCAAGTCTCCTGTTAATTAATGAAGATGCTCCATGGTTACGGAGCAGAAAAAAACCCAAACACTAGATAGAGATGTTGTGATGTGTAACTATCTACAAAACCTTTTATGTAACTTCACCGTTGGATGTAAGCAGGGAATCTGAATGATTTGTATTCGGTCGATGAACTGAAGGATTTCTATATAGACCTTTATCAAATACACTCGGTTTCCCCGTCATACAGCCCAACGGTGGCTCGTGAGTGCCTGCATATCAAATGCACCGTTGGGCTGTATGACGGGAATCCGAATGATTTGTATTCGGTCGATGAACTGAAGTATTTTGTAGATAGAACAAAATGGGCATTCGATCCAAGCAGCGACAACACTTCTCTGATGATCTGCAACCGTGCCAACAAGTGTTGGGGATATACCAGATCATCAAAGAAGCCCTTGCCGCTGGTTCCCAAAAGTGTTACATATCATCACATTTGATGGCCGTGAAGTGTACTCCTGCCTCTCTTATAGACATGCCTCTCCGAGTGACTCCCTCCGGTTGGATATTTATATCTGGCAACTCTTCACCTTTTTATTCCCGGTTGGTAGCTGGAACCGGGACTAAAGAAACACACGATCCGTGTGCTTCCGATCCAACGACTCACAAGCGCTCTAAAGAAACACACGATCCGTGTGCTTCTGATCCAACGGCTCAGAAGCGCTCTAAATAAACACACGATCTGTGTGCTTCTGATCCAACGGCTCACAAGCGCTCTAAAGAAACACACAGATTCAAAAAATATTAGTTAATGCATTTTTAATTGAAAATGGCAAAATGGTTAATAGTTTGAATAGTTTGAATAATTATTTTGGAAAACAAAAAATGATTTTGGACTACTTATTCAAATTCCAACACTTTTCATTTTGAAATTTTTGTCATATTCAAAAAAATTAGTTAATGCATTTTGAATTGAAAATGGCAAAATGGTTAATAGTTTGAATAGTTTGAATAATTATTTTGGAAAACAAAAATGATTTTGGATTACTTATTCAAATTCCAACACTTTTCATTTTGAAATTTTTGTCAGATTCAAAAAATATTAGTTAATGCATTTTTAATTGAAAATGGAAAAATGGTTAATAGTTTGAATAATTATTTTGGAAAACAAAAATGATTTTGGATTACTTATTCAAATTCCAACACTTTTCATTTTGAATTTTTTGTCAGATTCAAAAAATATTAGTTAATGAATTTTTAATTGAAAATGGCAAAATGGTTAATAGTTTGAATAATTATTTTGGAAAACAGAAAATGGTTTTGGATTAGTTATTCAAATTCCAACACTTTTCATTTTGAAATTTTTGCCAGATTCAAAATATGCAGAAGTTATTCAAATTCATATTCAAACACTTTCAAATTCACTTTCAAACACTTGTCACAAAAAATTTTGGGCGTTGGCGCGCAAAGAAAACACCTCTAGTACCGGTTGGAGCCACCATCCGGGACTAGATATGTTTTTGCGCGCGCCATTTTCAGCTGCCCCTGAAAACACCTCTAGTCCCGGTTCGTGGCACCAGCCGGGACTAGAGGGCACCCCTCTAGTCCCGGCTGGTGCCACGAACCGGGACTAGAGGTCATTGGTATAAATACCAAGCCCTTATCCCGACCCGAGCCACAGACCGGGACACAGAGAAGGAGCACTCGCGCGCTGCCGACGAAGACGACGCCGTCGATCAGGATGCCCTCTACGCCGTCCGCCCGCGCCGCCCTCTCCTCCGGCCGCACCTGCTCCACGCCGCGACCGCCTCCGTCGCCTCCGTCGCGGCCGCCTCCACTCCTCCGGCCGCCCCTGCTCCATGCCACCGTCGCGGGCTCCTCCACGCCGCCGTCGCCGCCGCCTCCTCTCCTCTGGCCGCCCTCCTCCGCCGCGCCCCTCAACGCCGGCAGGTGCTTCTCTCCGCCGCCGCCAGCAGGTAGACCACCACCCGATTCTTCTCCTCTTATCAATTTTATTTTGTTAGCAATTTTATTTAGCTAGGTTAATTAGTTAGGTATGTTAATTTTGTTAGCAATTTTATCAGGTAGGTTAATTTTGTTAACTAGGTTAAACACTAAATCTTTGCCATTTTACTAGTTAGGTTAATTTGCTAGATTTATTAGTTAGGTTAATTAGTTTAACAAAATTTAGTTTTAGTAAATAAAATTTTGTTAGAAGTAATTTGTTAGAAGATAAATTATTAGGCTATTAGCTATGAATTTTAAATTGTAGTTGCTATTTGTTAGAAAAAATTAGTGTTACCAGAAAATTGGGTTACAAAACTAGTGTTAACAAATGTTAGCAAAAAATAGTGTTAGCAAAAATTGGGTTAAAAAATTAGTGTTAGCAGAAAATTGGGTTAGAAAATTGGGAAAGATTCTACGAGCTGTCAAATTAGAAGCCCTAATAGGATTACATATGATGTCCGACATCATATGTAATTCCATTAGGGGTTTCTAATTTGACAGTTCCTGGAATCTTTCTCAATTCTGCTAACCCAATTTTACACTAGTTTTTTAACCTAATTTTTTAGTATTACTTTTGTAGTATTACTTTTTAGTGTAGAAATAGAAATTTTGACTTAGGTGTTTTTAGTTTATTATTCTCGACGATGATGTCCCTGTTGGACCAGAGGGGCGATGTGCGGGACTGGGCTCCGCCGGGCTGGCACTGGGAGGTGCTACCTACTGGGACGCGCAGCTTGGTGAGGAATCCGGGTGATGTTGTCGACCCGGATCTTCTTTGGTGGCAGTCGCGTGGGCCACGCTCGGTGCAGAGGGAGCCGATCCCCGAGGAGGTGGTACGTCGCCGTATCAGGGAGGAGGACGAGCACATCCGTCGCTACATGTATCTATTGGATAGGCATTATAGCAATAGCTGGTCGTTTCTTCAGAGGGTTCCTTATCATGTGAGATATGATCCTGTGAGGGTTCCTTCTCTTTGGATGCGCAGCGCCGGTGCCACAACACCCCGGGGCTCAGGAACCGGTCGAAGTTAGTTTGAGATGTATTAGTGATATTACTCGTGATGTATTAGGGTTAAATAAAAATGGCCCCGAGCTATGTAACTGGATTATTCTATATGTATATTACTGATACTTTTGCATATTTGATCAATGTTGCTTTTGTAAAATGAGGAAAACAATGTTCCCTACTTTGAATTATTTGGCTAATGCTAACATTGCTTTATCTTACTTTTGTAATAGTTAAGCAATGGATCCTTTCAACAGCAGAGACAATGAAGAGGACATTTTTGCCATTGTACGGCAATCCGAGGTCGATGGAGCAGAAGACATCGGAGCAGAAGACGGCTCACAATTTTTGAACGAGTCCGGTCAGGGAATGGAGGTGGAAAACGAAGCGCAAACGAGCCATGAGTGCGATGACGACTCGGAAACTGGTGGACATCCGCCGTCTGGCAAGGTATATTAAGTCTCTGTTGATCAGATGCAATAATAGATTGTATATATATGTATTAATGAATGTTTCTTAATTTAGACCTCCGCATCGACCAAGTCTGTGAAAAGTAAACGAGGCCATGCAAAAGGGATGGACAAATTTGAGCATCTCATAATCGAGGTCATCTCTTCACATGGCCAACCGTTGCTTCCCAAGACGAACACAAATAAGTTTGTGCATCAATGCGGAGTTGTTGTTAGGGACAACGTCATGATCAACGTTCAGGAATGGCATAAGCCAAAGAAGCTAGAGGGAGTTACTTATGTCAACGACAGATCGAAAGATGATCTTTGGGACAAGCTAATTGCACATTTCACCCTACCGGTCTTCGAAGATGACGAAGCAAAGACAATAGCCATGAGGAAAGCAGTCAAGCATTTCGCTCTTAAGAAGATGGGTGAACAATCCAATAAGTACAAGAACAGATTATACCGTGCGTATGTCAAAGATAAAGAAGCTCCAGATTTCACTGGCACACTTGAGAGGCAGCGGCCTCACTGGGACTCATTTCTGGAGTACAAGAATTCGGAACTAGCGAGGCAAAGGTCGAAAAAGAATAAGGAAAATGCTAAGAAAAAGAAATATCACCATAAGATGGGGACAGGTGGCTACAGATCTGCCGAGCCTAAGTGGGATCAAGCTGAGGCCGCCATGCGCGAAAGAGGGATCATTCCAGCTGGAGATTCATTGCCCCATAGGGCAAGAAATTTCTTACTTGGGCATGGGTTGGAGTATGACATGGAAACAGGAGAGTTAAAATATGATGAAAAGAAAAAAAATTCTAAACCCCAGAAAGCTCTTTTTGAAGCAATCGCCGAGGTTCAATCGGGAAAGTTTATTCTCGAGAGAGAGTCACTACTAGGAAACAGGCTATAGGTGGAACCACCTTTTGTGGCGCACCAATAAGCCATGCGCACGGTTTTGAATGCGCCACAGAATTTTGCAATTCTGTGGCGCACCAAAACACCGTGCGCCACAGAAATATGACTTTCTGTGGCGCACCTTCCCCATGCGCCACAGAAAGTCATATTTCTGTGGCGCACCAGCCCCATGCGCCACAGAAATGTGACATTCTGTGGCGCACCATGCCCATGCGCCACAGAATTGTGCATTTCTGTGGCGCATGTAGGATGTGCGCCACAGAAATCCAATAATCCAAAAAAATCTAAAAATTTCAAAAAAATCAAAAAAGTCAAAACACTTCAAAAAAATCCAAAAAATTTAACAATCTTCTTTGTTATACATTTCTAAAAATTCAAAAAATCCAAAAAAAAAAAATCAGAAAATCCAGAAAACTTCAAAAAAAATAAAAAATTCTACAATTGCAAAAAAATAATATTTTTCTAAAAAAAAGATTGTTTTTTTGAATTTTTGAATTTTTTGATTTTTGATTTTTGGAATTTTTGAAATTTTTGGGTTTTTTTTGGTTTTTTGAAATTTTGAGATTTTTTAAAACTTGGATTTGCTTTTTAAACTTTTGAATTTTTTGGGATTTTTTAAATTTTTTGGGATTTTTTGAATTTTTTTTGATATTTTTTGAAATTTTTGAATCTTTTGGGATTTTTTATTTTTTTTGGATTTTTTGATTTTTTTTGGATTTTTTGAATTTTTTGGGATTTTTTAATTTTTTTGAATTTTTTGGGATTTTTTGAATTTTTTGAACTTTTTTGAATTTTAGGTGCACCACAATGTGAAGTTTTTGATTTTTTTCGAAATTTAAAAACACACATAAATACATACCACACACATATATATACACATACAAGGCTTAAGTGGGTTAATATGATACTTATATCAATAAGAACATGAGTAGCATAAGGGTAGACTTAGAAGTTAAACGTGCTTAGGTTGGAGCAATTTGAGGATGGGTGACCTAGCGGGAAGTTATCATTTGAGATGGATTAAAAAATTCAGAAAAATTGGAAAAAATTCAAATATTTAGGTTTTTTCAAAATATTTCATATTTTGTTTTTTTGAATTTTTTTGAATTTGTTTTGCATTTTTTCGAATTTCCAGATTCAAAATTTTCCAAAATATTTCTGTGGCGCATGGAGCTGGATGCGCCACAGAAATGTAGATTTCTGTGGCGCATCTGGCCCCATGCGCCACAGAAATATAATTTAGTGGCGACGATTCTGTGGCGCATCCCTCTTTTTCCAGGATGCGCCACAGAATCCTAAATTGGTGCGCCACTAATAGGCTATTCTGTAGTAGTGAGTGGGACGAGCTGACAAAGGCCCTCGGGAATCCTGAAAAACCGGGAAGAACACGAGGCTTTGGACCAGATGTGCCGTGGAGTGTTGGGTTTCCCCAGGACCGTCAATCTTATAGAAGCCGAGCGAGAGCAAAGAAGAGGAGGGAGCAGCAGGAGGAAGCCCGGTTGAACAACCTGGAAAAACAGAACGAGGAAATACTTACTATCGTAAAGCACCATCAAATGCAAATAGAGGAATTGCGCGAGCAAAGGCCAACTCATCAGCTGCAGCAAGATAGTCATGAAGCCGGCCCATCTCAGCGGAGAAGCTCAGTTGCTTCCACGGCGGTCCTTGCTCATCAGGCACCGATGGATCGCTACCCCGTGGATGATAACAGGGAGAAGACAAGTTGTGAGCTACATGTGGGAGTGAGGAACTTATCCTTCAAGGTGGCGGACGGATATGCTTTAACTTGTGAATCTAAAGAACGGTGGCATTGCAATGCGATTCCAGATGGCTACGGTCGTGTCGGCGTGGATCAAGATCTACCCGGATATGAATCAATGGAGCTTGAAATTCCTGGAGCTGATGATGAGAGGACACTGGGAGACGTCGGGGGTGGTATCATTCTATGGCGCAAGAAATACATCGTGCTTCTTGGCTCGGCGCCAAGGCCACCATCGTCTCCTCCAAGTCACCATTCGCCACCTCCAAGTCCACATGATGACGAGAGGGACGACCACCACAACATGAGTCCATCTCGATCTCCGCCGCCGCATCACTCGACTCCTCAGCCGACTCCGCTCACTAAGGATCAGAGCCAAAAGAGGAAGCACACCCCTTCGTTTTCGATGGGTAACCGACACGGACCCCGACAGGAGCCCCTCCCAAAAGTACCGCCGGCTCCTCCCGTCCGAGCTTACGACCGGACTCCTGAGGAAAACGCCGTGATCGTGGACGACGAGGTGAAAAGACAGTTTGCACCAAAAAAGCCCGAGGAAAAGCAAACATTTACCCCAGAAGCAAAAAAGTGGGCTAAGGACTTTCTTCAACATCCATCGCAATCTGAGATAAATAAGGCTGATGACTATTCGTGATGTATGAGGAAAGTTAATTAGCACCCGCCCAAAGAAAAGTAGTAGTGCCAGCGGGAAAAGAGACGTTGCCCAGCTCGGACAACAGGCAAAACAGTCGATCTCCCTGCTCAAGGTGTTATCCACTAATCAGGGCTTGGCGGCGGACATTGCAGCTGTACCAGCCCATATGAGGGCGGTATTTGCTGCAGACGCTGGTATTTCTCTTACTCAACTGGAAGCAGGAATAGACGGCGGAGATATGGGGCCTATGTTGGAAAGAGTATGGCCATGGATATACGGGAAGTCGCTGGTGCCACCTGATCAGATCAATCGTCTACCAACACAAATGCGAATACTGCATGACTGGTACTTGGAAGTCGTAAAGGAAGACCGAACAATGATCCGTGTGAAAATTACAGAAGAACATTTCATTGGTAATGACGAGATGACGATTGATTTTGAAGAACTCTATCAGTTATACAAGCTTGATGCCCTCGACTTGAGTATCATCAGTACCTATTGTCTGTAAGTGATTCAATTCATTTGTTTCCATAATAAAGTCTGTAGCACATCTCGTTTATTGCCTATAATTATGCTCACTACGCTATTTATGCAGAATGAAGAGTCATGAATGTGACGAAAAAAGAATATTTGACATTGGGTTCGTTGACCCAGTACGAATTAATGAAAAATTGCTACTACAATTCCCTCAGGAAACGGAGAGGAACTTGCTAAGGTTCATACAAAGGCAACATTACAAAAAGAAGATACCGTTTCCTTACAACTTCGGGCAAGACTGCACACATTAATTTTGCTTACTCGAATGTAATTAGTTGCAACTGATGAGTTACCGACGTATATAAACGTGTCCGCAGCTTCCATTACATTCTGCTAATCATTGAAGTTGACGCTGGAAAAGTGGAAATCCACGACTCATTGGATACAGCCGAAGAGAAGTACCAAATCATTAAAGATGTGCTCGAAAAGTAATTTCAATCATTATCGCACTATATCGGTCTCTTTTGTTCATTTCCTGAGATATCAAGTAACTAATAACTCATTTATTCATTTTTTTTGCTGGGCAGGATTTGGAAAGCTTTCACCGATAGGACAACTGGTGATTTTCAAAAAGAGCTTTCGTTTCATAAAGTCAAGGTAAGTAGTACGAGCTAGGTCCGCGCATCTCTTTAATTCTAATTTCAATACCATTATATCATGCTTGATTATTATTTTATTGAATTCTATTCTCGTAAAGTGCGAGAGGCAGCCATCGGCATCCAATTTGTGTGGATTCTTCGTTTGCGAGTGGATTCGCAGGGAGGTCAGTGAGCGGAATCCATCGAAATTTATAAAGGTACGTGAACAAATATATTCACAATTTTATTTTATTACCATTGTTGAGTGTCATTCATAATTATTATGATGATTGATATTCATATTGATCTCCCTCTTTTATAGTTGGATGAAATGCGGAGTAAACTGCAACCAAAGGAGCGCTTAATACCGCTTCAAGAGGAAATTGCGGGATTTTTGTTGAACCACGTCATAAACCCTGAGGGAAAATACAATGTCAACAAGAGGCGCTAGTCCCAGTTATGATCTCCATGTAATCGAATAGCTATACGGGCTTTTGCCCCGGTTGTGATCTCGCTGTAATTAAAATTCTTAATTATCATAAAGAACAAATTATATTTTTATCAATAGATATTTTTTTTATGAACATTTTGATATGCTATATGTATTATTCTGTTTTCTAATTAATTAGTTTTAAATTTGAGATTTGGCGGGAAAACAAAAAAGGGTGAGCGGCTGCCACGGGGGAAGAACTCTAGTCCCGGTTCGTAATACGAACCGGGACTAGAGGTCCTCGACCAGGCGCGCAAGAATGGACCACGTGGGGGGGCCTTTTGTCCCGGGTCGTAACTGACCCGGGACTATAGGGGGGGGGGGGGGGCCTCTAGTCCCGCTTCCACAGTCCCGGGTGCATATCCGAGACTAGAGGCCCTCACGACCCGGGACTAGAGAGGCGTTTTCCACTAGTGATAACACTACTACTAAAAAACAAAACTCCAGAGGGGAGCAAGGAAACGAGCTACTTAAGATCTATTACATACTAGCAGTTTTCTTATCCAGAACCTCACAACCACTTTTTTAAGTAAGGACAGCAACCAAACTTTCTTTCACACTACTACTCTAGTATGCATTTTCCTCCTCATCATCCCACACCGATCATCCTGGTAACTGGCCTCCATCCGTGCCGTTTCCTGAAGACCTCAGAAGCTACTTTTGCCAATCGTCGAGCTACGATGCGAAGTTCCTGGCTGGCGTTTCCCTTCTGCATAATTGACCATTTCTCGATCCAGTTAGAAATACTGTACATAACTACAATGGGGTCATGCGGGTAAACATGATAGAAAACTGTTGCATTTCTTGCTCTCCATATAGCCCAGAAAACCGCAGCCACCCCCACAGCTACAATATTTCTCTCTTTAGTCGAAAATTTCATTACCCAAGCACTTACATCTTGGAAATGTGTAGGCACATCTACCAGCCCTGTAGCACATCTAATAACACCCCAAATAAACTTAGCTAAACTACAATGAAAGAACATATGAATTCTTTTGATCAATGCGTCTTCTTTTTATTATTCCGTGGCTACAAACAGCTATTCGCTCTCTCTCTCTCTCTCTCTCTCATTTTTTATTGGAGGTTATAGGGACATCTAGCTGTGAAGACTTACCTATAGTAACGGCGGAGAGTTCCTATTTGATGGCATATAAAAATTCTCTTATGCAGATGATCTACCGGTGTATAAACATATTTCGCGTTCATGGTTATGTCTATAACATGTGGAGTATCGCGATCTATTTATAGACGTGTGTGCAAGGTTGGCGAAGGGTACGGCCAGGGATTTTTTTTTACCCACAATGAGTGGCCACGTGCTTTTACGTATTGGACCTCCATTGTCTTAGGCGATATTCAGTTCACCAGTGATTAATTGTTTTTCGCCTTTTATTTATGTTATTTTTACGGCTGCGTGCATCGTTGTTGTGCAGAGCCCGGATGTAATTCTCAAACTTTTTGAGTAATAAAACGTCATTTAGCAAAAAAATATTAATGATGCATCAACCAAACATCTTGTTCCCAATGAATTTATGACTCAAAATCAAATCATACATGTGCGCCGTAGCGAGGCACAGACACTTAGCTAGTATAAAAGAAAACGGAACACCGACAAGCACATACATGTATATCCCTCTGGGTCATACGAGAAGAAGGACTAAACTCAAAAGCAAAACGCTAAGATGCGCCATCCTGGAATAACATGTACGATTACATTACTGGAACTTCGAGGATAGCTCTCCAAGGAACACTCCGGCATGCTCCTCTCTGACGCAGCTGGACATCACGTTGGAGCCATCGATCGCTTGGCACGGCAGACACACAACGCAGGCCGGCACGCTAGGCCTTTGTGGAGCGTATCTAGTCATCACTCCAACGGGCCTCCCTCCGCCAAAATCGACCCCTTCTATGCCAAGGTTTCGCCAGCACGAGACGAGAAATAAGTTGTATCCAACCAGGCAGCCGAGGTCGTCGCTGCAGCGTGCACCATTGTTGTTAAACTGGCCTGCTATCTTGCTCTTGGCACGCCTTATCATGTCCACCACGTCCATGAGGTCGCCGTTGGCCACTGCACCCGCCATCGCCATCACGAGCTGCCCGGTGATGCAGTTGCCATAGTAGCCGTCCCTTGCCCGGACGTATTTGCGCGCGTTCACGGCGAAGTAAACCGCCACGGGGTCCTCCGGGCTGGATAGTCCAATCGCACGGGTTCGGCACTGCCACAACATGGCAGTGACGGCCTCGAACGTGGTGCACGGGCAGCCATTGGCATGGACACGGTACTCCTCCTTGATACCACTGATTATCCTGGATGGCACAGTGATATCAAGGTTTGGCATGTCCACTGGCTGGAGGCTCAACATCAACTTCGTGAAGCTGTCCGATGGAGGAGAGACCCCTGTGAGCAAGTCGTCCCGCCTGACTGGAACCACGGACGGTGACGGCAGCCCACGGGCAAGCTCGCCGACGGCCCGCAAGAACTGGCTCATCCCAACAACATCGGCGATGACGTGGTTCCACGTTACCCCGATGATGAACCCACCACACGAGAACTCCGTCACCTGCATCATCAACAAAGGGTCACTGCGGCCACATAATGTGGCCGGGTAGTAGACGGCGAGCTCGTCGACCAACTGCGTACGGTCGAAGAATTTGACATCCTTCAAAGCGCAACTTGCAGCCGCGGCAACGAACGGAATACCCTCTCCCGTGGGAGCAATATGGAGATCGTCCTGTCCCGGTACGACAGCGAGGCGGCCGGAGAGTGGAAGGTAGTGGACGAGAGCTTTGGATAGAGCCCTCTTTATGGTTTTGTGGGTTTCGTGGATGGGACGATCGAACACGAGGAACATTGTGACTGGCAGCGACAAAACAAACTTGTCATAAGATGAGAGGACAATGCTCTCGGTGGTCGTCACCGGCTCCGGTGGCCTGATGACGACCAGAGACGATTTTGTAACCACAACGCCCATACTTTTGTCCTAGACTTGGTGGCTTCTAATTCATGATATGCCTAGAGCGTCCGCGTTTATATGCTGTTTAGAAAAGTAAACGCTGAGCACTTCGTTGTGAAGCGGATTCCTTTGTTTGCCAGACCAGATCCATTGGTAGTAGTCGGTGGAGGTTAGAGTTGTGATGCGCTTATACAACTTGATTTGCAGTAATAGAGAAATTTAAATTTGGAATCTAGTTGACTTACATTTTGATTAAAACGGGTGGTTTTGAGAACTGGTGATTTTATCATAATTGAGGGTCATAGCTCCAAAGATAGGAACAGTTAATAAACAACTAGCATTACAAAAGTATTTAGTCCCTAGTTTGTAAATATATTATAAATAAAATGGAAGGACCAAGTGGCATCACGCGCACCTAATCTGTTCGCATAACTTGATCGCTTAGATAGTTGGTGCGTTATTATGGTATAAAGAATTACCTAGTACTACAGTCGACAATGTGACCTCGCACGGGATGATGCGTCAACCAAAATAGTATAGATTCGTACATGTGACATGTCACTGAGATCAAGGGCTTTAATAGGCTTGGACAAGTTGCGGCTACTATATGTAAGAGAAGACTTAATGGGGATATAAATTATTAAGTCTTCATTTATGATTCGACGACTGGACACGGAGCAATGCATGACCTCGGTTAGTAGAATAGATCGCTGCGGTTTGTCTAGACCTTGTCATTTCTTCAATAATAATAGGGTCGCATAAATCTGACCTGCAAAAATAGATTTCAGAAGTGTCCTTCTGCAGTGGATATTATTTTAGAGATGGAGCACAAGCAGGGCCATGAGTGACGTTTTAATCTGGACTCACTTTTTCTCATAACTCACGGATGGGAAAAAGTCAAATTTCATCACATTGTTCAACTAACATATCCCATTAGCTGGCCACATGTGTTCACAAGTTCAGATCTAACCATCTCCACCCAACTCCCCTGCCTACAAGGAAAAGAAGTCAGATAAAATAATCAAAATTCAAGGAGAAGTATAATCGATGAGAAAGCATAGGTGCAGATCACTATATATTCATGTATAGTGAGGGTAGAAAGTAGCTCATGTTAGGAGGATAGAACATGAAGCCACGTGGAAGGTGCAGGAAATACGGATAATAGTACTTTACCAAGGCAACCCAAGACTATTTAGATGTTCACAGAAAATGTGTCCATCCAGAATTATTCATATGTAGCAGAGAATATTATCATTTTGGGTATCTTGATACATACAAGGTATAGAGGTATTACCTGCAGTATAGAAATTTCTGTAAGGATAATACGTCTTGGTATCCCAGTTTTTTCTTTCAGAGATTCTTCTGAACCGCATAGACTCAAGACTGAGCATGAAGTCGCCAAAATAGGTAGCCAGAACAATCACATTTGACTCCTCGTCATACCCCACCATTTGCACCTTTGTTTGGTCGCTACCAAGGTTTTGGTTCCCGGATATGAAAAAAATCCCGAGGGGGCTCGGGATTCCCGGTTACCGCGGTAACCGAGAAATCCCGAGCGGTTACCGGACAAATTTGAAAAACAAATTTTAAATTCAAATTCGCTCGGCAAGGGTTATTTAGGTTTTTAACTTAAACTAGACATAAGTCTGTGCGTAGTGTAGCGGTATGGAAGCTTTCTGTTTCGTGTACTGTCACGAGGTCGAATCTCGTTGTCCATTTTTTTTCATAATTACGTGGATTAAATGTTGTACTGAGAGAATAATACACAAAAAATGGGCAACGGCGGAACTCGAACCGAGGACCAGCGGGAGGGGACAGCACGTCGCTACCACTGCGTTACAGCCATAAACATGTGACACTACGAGAATACAGCTTACTTAGCTAATTTCTGGGCATTTAAATTCAAAATTTTCAAAAAATCTCGAGATTTTTTGACCGGTTAGTACACTTACCGGGGGTGCTCGGGATCCTCGGTTACCGGCCGGTAACCGGATTTACCGACCGGTAACCAAAACCCTGGTCGCTACACATACTATGTGGAAAGAGCCCCTCTAGTTTAATGATTTTCGGCTGCAAAACCCATCTGAAAACACCTTCACAGTTCATTTTCCACTTCCATAAATGGATTCCCAATTTCGACATAACTGCGAGGCCAAGACCACAATCATCATTTGTCCGCCAAATCTGAAAGGACCAGCCGGTATGATAGGCGACTGTCGGCTTCTCGATCTCAGCAAGTGTCTGTGTATCAGTATCAAATGCAAGGATCGCACCACCACCGAACAACCAGTAAAGTACATTGCCAATGAGGACGCTGGGACTAGTCCATAGAATTGTAGATGTAGTCCGGCCAGGTTGAGATAATATTTCCCCATACACCAGACGTCGATTCATAGAGGCAAGCAAAATACTCTGGTCTTCTAAGACATATCAAAACCAACTTAAAAGGGCTCGAGAAGCAATCACCATGCACATGCCCATCCTCGGCATCGGCGCACAACACCGCGGCGTGCCAATTAGAAGAAAGTTCACTTTGGCTATGCCGAAGACTTTGTTGGAAAAGGCACACGGTGCTGCTGGCCGGTGAGGGGATCCCACACAACAACCTCACGTCCATAGTAGTTGATTAGGACACCAAGGCCCTGGCGACAACCCAGGAAGTCCCAGTGGTGGTAGGGGCTGCAGCTCCCGGGCATGACAAAGCGTTCGGCGGGGATGCGGTTTGGCTTCGTGTGCAAAACAGGAACAAAGTTGTATTTTCTGTCAGTATTCTCTACGAAGAAGCCCAACAGAGGAGGCCTTAGATGGTAGGAGGCACGCAAGAGCAAGGATGGCTTCGGCGGGAGGCGGAGAAGGATCTCCTCTTGGAGATTCTCATCGTCCAGCGGTTGCGCCGGCGGTAGTAAGGAGGTAGTGTAGTCGTCGTAGTCGAAGCACTAGTAGGAAAAGGGCTATAGCCGCCGGGCTCTCACTGATGAACAAAAAAAAGTGTTCGCCGGTGCTAATCTCTGCTGGCGAACATGATATGCTGTTCGCCAGTGTTATCTACCCTACCACTGGCGAACGAGGTAGTTGCGTCGTCAGTGATAAACGTGGGCCCGGGCGTCCCCAGCTCGGCCAACTACCGCTGGCAAATGGCAATTTCAGTTCGCCAGCGGTCTGTCAAGTACCACTGGCGAACTATCCACGTCGTTCGCCAGCGGTAGATGCCCCAGCTGGGGTCGCCCAGGCCCGCATTTACTACTGGCGCAGTGGCAGATTAGTTCGCCAGCGGCAACGTAAGTACCACTGGCGAACCGTAGCATGTTCGCCAGTGGTAACCTGGGAACTTACTCAAGTTCGACCAGCCACACCTACCAATATCGTTATACAAGCATTCCACACCACTTTTCTCGGTGAACTTAACTCGATCTCGTACGTGCGGTCATCGATCTAATTATTGTGGACTAATATAAATGATTTTTATGAAATTTGACCGGAAATTGCCGGAATTGACTATATATATGTGTGAAATTGTGCATTTTGTGGTTGTGTGAAAATGTGAAATTAAAATGAGTTGCCAATATTTTTCCGGGATGTTGATTAATTTCCGTCTCGGCAAATTTTGGCACTCCCTCTTAGGTCCTATTTCTAGGAAGGTCATGCCGAATTTTTTCGTGAAAAAAATATATATATATGGTTATAATAATTGTATTATTTGTTTTTACACCGTGCAGGCGACAATGGTCACTTTGAGCGAACGTTTCGTGAATAGATACTTGAAGCACGCGACGGAAGACATGTTACGAAATAATCGCAAAATGATACAATGTCCGTGTCAAAAATGCAGACTAGAGGGCGCCCTCGACCCCTTTAGCCGACAGTTGCTGGAGCACCTGCTCAGGCATGGGGCATATTCAGTGGATAAGTGATGATGAAGATGATGACAAAATCCAAGGGCCGGTGGTAGGAAATGATCAGGAAGGGCAGCTGGTCAATGATGACAACGAGGTGCAAGAAGATGATCAAGAGCCTGCTCATCCGACACATGATATATATACTGGAGAAGACAGTGATGAATAACACGTAACGGAGGAAGACGAGGACACGCGGGCACCGCTAACTTCAGTCGTGCGAGACCCTCATATTAAAGAACTGCTTCTCAAGAAGACGACTAACCCCAGATCTGCTGCAAAAGAACAATCTAAGCTGGCGCAACTAGAGATAGACTCGAATACTCCGTTGCATCCAGATTGCGAACTGGATGACTCTCGCTTGAAAGTAGCGCTTGATGTTCTGCAGATGAAGGAAAGATACAAATGGAGCCACGTAAGCCTCGACGCAAGTCTTCAATACTGGCAGAGCAAGCTTCCGAAGAAAAACACGTGTCCTAAAAGTTGTGACGAGGACAAGAAAATCATGTGCCCCTTTGATTTACCGCACGAAAAATACCACGTGTGCATCAACGACTGCTTCATGTTTCGGGAAGGGGACGCGGACAAGACCGCATGTCCGGTGTGCAAGGCTGCTCGATACAAGAAAGGGAGGAATAAAGATCCTCGAAAAGTTGTGTGGTACTCTTCGCTCATCCCCCTTCTTAAGCGCTATTTCGTGGACCGCAAGGAAGCAAAGCTCATGCGCTGGCACGCAGAGAGAAGGGAGAAAGTTCTGAAACATCCATAGCGGAATGAAAAGGTAAATCTGACACACCCTTCGGATGCATGCCAGTGGAAAGCATTAGACGATGAATATCCAACTTTCAGGGCAGAGTCAAGGAACATTAGGTTGGGTGCAAGCACCGATGGGCTCAATCCGTTTGGTAACCAGAGTAGCACACATAGCACCTGGCCCGTGTTCGTATGGATATACAACCTCCCGCCATGGCTGTGCATCAAGAGGAAGTAAATACAAATGAGCATGCTCATTCAAGGGCCGAAACAACCGGGCACCGACATCCATCTGTATCTGAACCTACTGAAAGAAGAGCTACATACGTTATGGGAGGAAGGCGGGGTCAGCACATGGGACGCCCTCGCAAAAGAATATTTTCCTATGAGAGCCGCCTTGCTCTGTACGGTGCACGACTTGCTCGGCTACGGATACGTCTCAGGCTAGGTATGCCACGGACATAATGGATGTGTGAGGTGCATGGATGACCCGACGTTTCACCAGCTCCAGAAAGATCCCGGGTCTTCGAAATCCGTCTACATCGTCCATCGAAAGTGGCTACACATTAAAGACTCGTGGAGAAGGCGTGGAGACCTTTTCAACGGCGAAGAAGAGCGCCGAGGACCTCCACGTAAGAGGTGCGGCGAAGAAATATATGATTTGCTGAATGAATGAGAAGAGTGCTCTCGGTACGCCTCATTGCCTAAATCTAATGCATATCACGAAGAATCTGTTTGAGAGTCTATTTGGCACTCTGCTCAACATGCCGGGGAGGACGAAAGATGGGCTGAAAGCAAGAATCGGCCTGATACATATGGGTATCCGGGAAGAGCTTCAGGGAGGACGCCCGGCTATTGATCATGACCAATCGGAAGAGGAGACGGACGGTCCCAAGGGCAAAAGGGTTAAGAGGAACGACTATTACTGCCCCCTCCTGCTTCACTCTAAGTCCGAACGAGATCGAACAATTGATCAAGTGCCTTCTAGGAGTCAAAGTGCCTTTGGGTTACTCGGGGCTAATAAGCAGATTTTTAGACCCGCAGAAACAAAAGTTGAGCAGGATGAAGTCTCATGACTGTCACGTGATGATGACGCAGATACTTCCGGTTGCAATCCGAGGGATAATGGACAAGCACGTCCGTGAAACCCTTTTTGGCCTCTGTAACTTCTTCGACGTGATCTCCCGAAAGTCAATCACCGGGAAGCAACTCTCAAGGCTGCAGGAAGAGATCATCGTGATACTATGCGAGCTTGAGATGTACTTCCTGCCCGCATTCTTTGACATCTGTGTGCATCTGTTGGTCCATATCGTGGATGATATCATCCATCTCGGGCCGTTGTTCCAGCACAACATGATGCCATTCGAAAGGATGAATGGGGTCATCAAAGGATTCGTTCGTAACAGGGCCCATCCGGATGGAAGCATCGTTCAGGGCTTTCTCACCGAAGAGTGCACCTCTTTCTGCACGAATTTTCTGGACGTGGAGGACCCTGTTGGTTTGCCCGGAAACAAGCACATTGGCAAGCTCGATGGAGCAGGTCACAAAAATGGCCGGAGGGAGTTGCATGTGTACCACGCTTCTCGACGCACCAATTTTAACAGGGCAAATTTAGTGGCTCTCCAACACATTCAAATTGTCGATACTTGGGTGGAAAAGAATAAGAGCCTGATTGAGAAGAAGTACACTGACTAGGGCAAGAGGAGGACAGAAGGAGAAATAATCAGAGAGCACAACTCCTGTTTCTTGCGTTGGTTCAAAGATGAGCTTGACGCTCCGCTCCCAACGGCTACTGTAGAAGCTAAACTCTTATACGCCTTGTCACGTGGCCCCGCCACCAACCTCGCGATGTTTCAAGCATATGATATCAACGGGTTCACTTTCTACACGGAGCAAAAGGACAAAACTTCGGATTATCAAAACTCAGGGGTAACGATGGAATCCTACACCGGTGACAAAAAGTTAAGATACTACGGAAGGATCGAGGAGATCTGGGAGCTTAACTACTCTGGAGAGAAGGTGCCGATGTTCCGCGTCATATGGGCTAGGATGTCGACTGTCCAAAAAGTAGACAAATACTTCACCACCATGGTTATACCCGAAGACAGCAATTCATCAAGCGTGATGTCACCGCGCAAAATGAGCCATGGGTACTGGTTAAGCACGTCTCCCAATGCTTCTTCATAACCGACCCGTCGCGGCCTAGTCGTGTCGTCGTGAGGAGAGGCAAAAGAAACATCGTCAGAATGGACGGTGTCGCCAACGAGGACGAGTTCGACATGTTCGGCGACCCAAATATCGACGATGATCAAGATGATGATGATGATAAGGCAACATATACCACAAAAAGATGCAGAACCATGCTACCTAGGCAAGGTCTTCCATTTAAAAGAAGAAGTCATGATGTGGGGCTAAATTATGCAACTGCGACCAAAAAAGGCAAGAATGCCAAACGCTGACAAAGACGCGCGATGTGTATCTCCCTTTTGTATCGGACTTGTATCCATGATCTACTAATGTGATATAGTGCACTAATTATATATGTATGTACCTTATGTTTATATCCTTGAAACTTACACTTTTATTAACTCACTCTTTTTGCAAAATTTGACCGGTTTTAAAATTATGAATTAGAAAATATAACAAGAAAACAAAAAAAAACAATAGCAGGGAAAAAAGAAAAGAAATGGGAAAACAAAATAATAAACAAAATAATAAAAAGCTTACTGCTGGCGAACAAGGGTCCCTAGTTCGCCAGCAGTAAGTGCCTACCGCTGGCGAACAAGTGATGTTGTTCGCCAGCGGTAAGGTGCCCCTTTGCACTTAGTCCCAGCCGGCCCGGCCGTTCCCCAAGGTTCAAATGTTAACGACACACACCACTACGCGCGCAATTTCCCTTGAAGCGCTATAAAGCGCTCCTTTGGTTGCAGTTTACTCCGCATTTCATCCAACTATAAAAGAAGGAGATCAATATGAATATCAATCATCATAACAATAAATATGAATGACACTCAACAATGGTAATAAAATAAAATTGTGAATATATTTGTTCGCGTACTTCTAAAAATTTCTTTGCGTTCCGCTCACTGACCTCCTGGCGAATCCACTCGCAAACGAAGTATCCACACAAATGGGTCCCCTGTGGCTGCCTCTCGCACTTTTACAAGAATATAATTCAATAAAATAATACTCAAGCATGATATAATGGTATTGAAATTAGAATTAAAGAGATGCGCCGACCTAGCTCGTACTACTTTCCTTGACTTGATGAAAACTATGCTCGTTTTTAAATTCACCATGTGTCCTCTTGATGAAACTTTTCCAAGTCCTGTCCGGCAAAAAAAATATGAATAAATGAGTTATTAGTTACTTGATATCTCGGAAATGAACAAAAGAGACCGATATAGTGCGATAATGATTGAAATTACCTTTGAAGCACATCTTTAATGATTTGGTACTTCTCTTCGGGTGTATCCAATGAGTCGTGGAGTTCAACTTCAATGATTAGCAGAATGTAATGGAAGTTGCGCATACGTTTATATACGTCAGTAACTCATCAGTTACAACTAACATTGAGTAACTCATCAGTTACAGTCTTACTCGAAGTTGTAAGGAAACCGTATCTTCTTTTTATAATGTTGCCTCTGTATGAACCTTAGCAAGTTGCTCTCCGTTTCCTGGGGGAACTCTAGTAGCAATTTTTCATTAATTCGTACGGGGTTAACGAACCCAATGTGAAATATTCCTTTTTCATCATATTCATGACTCTTCATTCTGCATAATAGCGTAGCGAGCATAATTATAGGCAATGAACGAGCTGCGCTACAGACTTTATTATGGAAACAAATGAATTGAATCACTTACAGACAATAGGTACCAACTATACTCAAGTCGAGGGCGTCAAGATTGTATAACTGATAGAGTTCTTGAAGATAAATCGTCATCTCGTCTTTACCAATGTAATGCTCTTCTGTAATTTTCACAAGGATCATTAATCGCTCTTCCTTTATGACTTACAAGTACCAGTCGTGCAGTATTCGCATTTATGTTGGTAGAAGATTGATCTGATCAGGTGGCACCAGAGACTTCCTGTATTCCCATTGCCATACTACTTTCAACATAGGCCCACATCTCCGCCGAGTATTCCCGTTTCCAGTTGAGAAAGAGAAATACCAGTTTCTGCAGCAAATTTCGCCTTCATATTGGGTGGTACGGCTGCAATGTCCGCCGCCAAGCCCTGATTACTGGGTAACACCTTAAGCGGGGAGATCGACTGTTTTGCCTGTTGTCCGAGCTGGACAACCACTACGACATATTACTATTATACAACATATCTTGCCGTGGAGCCCGACGCACAGCGGCGGCAGTACCAGGGCATGTGGCTGCCCAACAAGATGGTCCCCGGAATAATGTTAGTCCAGCCGCGCTTCAAGGCGCGGCCGGACGATGTGCTCCTAGCAAGCCCACCCAAGTGTGGCACCACCTAGCTCAAGGCGCTCTCGTTCGCCACCGTGGCGCGGGCCGCATACTCGTCGTTGGATGCGGACCACCCACTGCGCCGGCTCAACCCGCACGAGTGCATCCCAGTGATGGATAACCTGTTCAGCGCCGGCTAGGAAGACAGGCTGGAGGTGCTGCCGTCGCCAAGACTCCTGCACACGCACATGCAATACTCCCTGCTGCCTAGTTCCCTCTCCGACTCCAAGATTATCTTCGTCTGCAGGTATGTGAGTAACTAAGTATACATCGACCACCGCTTTTCCCCGCTTCCCTCCTCGCGCTACAGTGCTCTGGGAGGCGAAACAGGGGCGACCCAGGTTCCTCGGTCCGCTAGCGGCCAGACCGTGGTTTCCTCTCTCTCTTCGGCGGCTGCTTCGGCGGCGGGAGAGTGGGGGAAACCCGGATCTGTGCTTATGGCATGTAAATAGTGTGTGTGTAGTGGTATGCGTGGCGGCGTCGGTGGGGTGGGTGCTGCCGGCGGCGATGGCGCGTTTTGTTCGTCCTCGGCTTCTCCCACGTCGGCAGTGGTTTTCGGAACAGCATCGGCAAGCCGGTGGATTTTGGTCCTCGTCTGCGTGCTCCCAGATCCGTCGATCTGGTGGGCGGTTGTGCTCCTGGTGCGGTCCTTGTAGCGGAGGCATCGACCGGCCGGTGGAGCTTTTGTCCCTCGACCTCGTCTTCGTCTTGGTGAGGTTGCTTCTGGCTTCACTTTGGAGGTGCTGGGGGTGCTGCCGTGCTGTTGGCGGTTGCTGCTGCTGGTGGTCGGTGGCGTCTGTACAGAAGTCCTGGTGTGGTGGTGGTGCCTGGATCGGGAGGTGGTTTGTTGGAGGGGGGCCTGGTCGCCTTCGGTTGCGAGGCGTGGAGCTGATGAGCCCAGGTCCGGAGCAGGGCGAGTTCGGCGCAGGTCGCCGGCCGATGTGTGTTTGTTTCTTCTCAAATCCAGCTCTTTGGGGTTGGTGGTTACTGCGGCTCAAGAATGCCTCTTGGCTAGGGGCTCTTTCTGCTCCATGGTTTGGCTCCGGCGGCGTGGATTTTCTTCTCTGCTGGCTTCGATCGTCCTGGAGCTGTGAGGTTGAAGATGGACCTGACGTCCTTTCTATGTTTGGGTGGATTCTGGTTCACCACCTGTTTATGTATCCTCTTCGGTTGCACTTGTTCCGATCTTGTATTTTCCTTACTACCGTGTGAATACTTGTTCTACCTCTCAAAAAAAAGTATACATAAGCTTGTTTTCTTCTCCGGTTAATAACAAACGGAAATCCCCATTCATGTAGGGAGCCCAAGGACATGATGGTTTCCATGTGGCACTTCCTCAAAAGCGCAGGACTAAACGTTTCCTTCTCCGATCTGTTCGAGAAGGCGTGCCAGGGCCAGAACTCATATGGCCCCAGCTGGGACCATGTGCTGGGCTACTGGAACGCCTGCAGAGCCAGGACAGACAAGATCATGTTTCTGCGGTACGAGGAGATGCTGGTCGATCCGGTGGGCACCGTCCGCCAGCTCGCACAGTTCCTCGGCGTGCCCTTCTCGGCGGCCGAGGTGGCGGCCGGGTCGCCGGTGGACATCGCCGCGATGTGCAGCATCGGCGCGTTGAGAGGCCTCCACGCCAAAAAGACAGAGAACAGTAAGCAGTTTGTCAAGTTCCCCCATGAATCCTTCTTCAGGAAAGGGGTGGTGGGGGACTGGGTGAACCACATGACGCCGGAGATGGCCCGTCGCATGGATGCCGTCGTGGAAGATAAGCTCCGGGGATCGGGCCTCACCTTCACTCCCGTCCCAACTCTCGCTTGACAAGAGCCAGGACCATGCGTGTCGTTTTCTCTTGTCGTGTTGTGAAGTTTGTCAGTATCAAGTTTCAGTTGTGGTTGGGCCAAGACAATTCCCATTGCTCATGGATGTTGGGAATAATCAAACTGGTCTGGTTTCCTATTGAGGCCGGTTGTTTATTTCCCCATGTGTGAGTAGTAGTTGAGTCAAGGTCTAGTTCTATTCACCTGCAAAAAACAAAGAAAACAAAAAAAAAACTCCAGTTCTATTTTAAATCATACGTTAGTTTTTTTTTTGAGTCCGTTTCTGTTTCCTGTACAAGTCAAGTCAAAATGTACATGTCAAGCTGCTGCTGTTTGGCAGCTAGAAATGGAAAATCAAAAAAACCGATGAAGCCCACGGGCTGAGGCAAAAACAAAACCGTGTGTTTCTACTGACGTATCCGTCGACTTGGTTACCTAGCGTGAAATCTCAGGAAATAGTAGGAGAATCCATCAGAGTACTTGCTGGCTGCTTAGCTTGTTCAATGTAAGCGGTCGGTCTCGGCGGATCATTGTATCGATATCCAAGGTAGTTGTAAGTGTATCGATTATTCCTCGCGAATCCTCGGGGGCCAAAGGTAACATGTGTCTCCAACCATGCAGCCTTCATAGAATACGGATACCCAATGTGATCGAGGTGCCGCTAGTATCCTTTTCTGTTTCATTGGAGGTGCTGTTGCTCGATCTCAATTTCCTTGGCTATGAATTTGCTCATGATGGCCTCGCCGAAGATGTCGCACCCACATTCCTAACTTGCTCATAACTGGCTCGGACCGCTCTGAACCTTGCCATGAAATCCGTGGCTGAATCTTGGATGTTGCACAATTACTTGAAGGTACATGTTATCTCCCCTTATCGCATAACGATTGCTCAATCCGGCTACTATATCCCTCCATGCCCGTATTGTTTGCAGGCGGAATGCTTCCATACCAAATCCTTAGCGACATACGAACAGCCTTGGCCATAGTGTCGCGACTTTCCCCCCATCGGTTAAACAGCTTCCATGAAACATTCCACAAACAGCTTGATGTTGGTTGATCCATCAAACTCTGGGAAGAAATCTATATTTGAACCATAGGGGAAACGTTTGCTTCTATCCACCCCGCAAGCGACGATTGGTCAAAGTTGGGGTGACAATCTTCACGAAACAGCTCTTGCTCAGACTCGTCTTTCTGCAATTTATAATCAAATTAGAACCATTGTTCCTTTGTTTTTTTATCATTATATATGGAGGAATATCTAACGGCTAGGAGACAGATCTTGCTCTGTTTTATTGGATGGAATTAAGGAATTAGCCAATGAAGCATTTCAGCTTACTAATGGTTAGTACTACATCTATCAAACTGAGTCAGATTCCTTTATAGTCCAGAGAGGAGACGGCCTTTATATTTTTCCTGGTTATAGATAGTTAGATACTAACATCCTTGCATATTTCATGATTAGAGTGTTTTTTTCCATAGTATCTACTACGAATTGACACATTTTTTTTCGAAATGGGGCCCTCCAGACACCGCATCGATTGATTCATGCGGTTTTTTTTGCTTGACTAAGGATGTTACCGAAGTAGGGAAGGCCACGTAAATATTGATGATGCATCAACCAAACATTTTGTTCCCAATGAATTTATGACTCAAAATCAAATCATGCATGTACGCCGTAGCGAGCCACAGGCACTTAGCTAGTATTACAGAAAACGAAACACCGACAAGGACATAGGAGTACATGCATATCCCTCTGGGTCATACGAGAAGAAGGACTAAACTCAAAAGCAAAACGCTAAGATGCGCCATCCTGGAATAACATGTACGATTACATTACTGGAACTTCGAGGATAGCTCTCCAAGGAACACTCCGGCATGCTCCTCTCTGACGCAGCTGGACATCACGTTGGAGCCATCGATCGCTTGGCACGGCAGACACACAACGCAGGCCGGCACGCTAGGCCTTTGTGGAGCGTATCTAGTCATCACTCCAACGGGCCTCCCTCCGCCAAAATCGACCCCTTCTATGCCAAGGTTTCGCCAGCACGAGACGAGAAATAAGTTGTATCCAACCAGGCAGCCGAGGTCGTCGCTGCAGCGTGCACCATTGTTGTTAAACTGGCCTGCTATCTTGCTCTTGGCACGCCTTATCATGTCCACCACGTCCATGAGGTCGCCGTTGGCCACTGCACCCGCCATCGCCATCACGAGCTGCCCGGTGATGCAGTTGCCATAGTAGCCGTCCCTTGCCCGGACGTATTTGCGCGCGTTCACGGCGAAGTAAACCGCCACGGGGTCCTCCGGGCTGGATAGTCCAATCGCACGGGTTCGGCACTGCCACAACATGGCAGTGACGGCCTCGAACGTGGTGCACGGGCAGCCATTGGCATGGACACGGTACTCCTCCTTGATACCACTGATTATCCTGGATGGCACAGTGATATCAAGGTTTGGCATGTCCACTGGCTGGAGGCTCAACATCAACTTCGTGAAGCTGTCCGATGGAGGAGAGATCCCTGTGAGCAAGTCGTCCCGCCTGACTGGAACCACGGACGGCGACGACAGCCCATGAGCAAGCTCGCCGAGGGCCTGCAGGAACTGGCCGATCCCAGCAGCGTCTGCGATGACGTGGTTCCATGTTACCCCCCGATGACGAAACCACCACATGAGAACTCGGTCACCTGCATCATCAACAAAGGGTCACTGCGGCCACATAATGTGGCCGGGTAGTAGACGGCGAGCTCGTCGACCAACTGCGTACGGTCGAAGAATTTGACATCCTTCAAAGCGCAACTTGCAGCCGCGGCAACGAACGGAATACCCTCTCCCGTGGGAGCAATATGGAGATCGTCCTGTCCCGGTACGACAGCGAGGCGGCCGGAGAGTGGAAGGTAGTGGACGAGAGCTTTGGATAGAGCCCTCTTTATGGTTTTGTGGGTTTCGTGGATGGGACGATCGAACACGAGGAACATTGTGACTGGCAGCGACAAAACAAACTTGTCATAAGATGAGAGGACAATGCTCTCGGTGGTCGTCACCGGCTCCGGTGGCCTGATGACGACCAGAGACGATTTTGTAACCACAACGCCCATACTTTTGTCCTAGACTTGGTGGCTTCTAATTCAAGATATGCCTAGAGCGTCCGCGTTTATATGCTGTTTAGAAAAGTAAACGCTGAGCGCTTCGTTGTGAAGCGGATTCCTTTGTTTGCCAGACCAGATGTAACGCCCCAAGATCGGTACTATGCAGATTTTACCGTTCCAGCCAAATCCGCATAATAACGATCCTAAAGGACGCCCACCAGGCATAATGTGCACGTCGCAACACACACATTATGCGGGTGGAATTGTGATAACATTACAACAGTTCTCGATGGAACCCACCAAAGAACATATATACAACACCGACTCACAGAGTCAAGAACCAAAGATACAATACAAAGATCCAAATAACAACGGAAGCGGGTAGCGTCCGACTACGGACACGCATCAAATTGGACTAAGAGTCCTGAAGATAAGCAAAGGCACCATATCCCTGCCCAGGCCAAGCCAGAGGGATTCCCAAGCTAACGTCGTCAGACTTCAAACCTGTTGGCTGCATTGGAATAGCAGCCCCGAAGGGGTCAGTACTAGTAGAAGTACTGGCAAGTAATACTCACAAGATATCAAAGCTGGAATTCCGGGGAAAGAGGGTTAGCGATTGAGGCGGCAAGCAGCACTAACAACTTATAGAGACACACTACTACTTTCGTTTATCAGAAACAAGGTAAGAGAGCGCATAAGGAGCCATCTATACTACACACCAAACAAACCCGCCCTAAAACAACTCCCTCGTATCCTCAACCCACGAGGAAGAAGTCCGGGCACTCACACGGTGGACAAGTTTTATGGGTTATTATTCAAGTAATCTATCTTACTAGTCAATTTATTATCATCATAAGGTGAAAGTTGTCTATGATCTTTTTAGCCAGCGCATTTCACCAAGTCGTCCATAACCGCGGACACGGCTTTTCGAAAAGATTTAACCCTGCAGGGATGCACCAATGAACCCACACGCATCGAAACTCTCGCTTAGAGGTGTACCGGTGGAGGTTTCGACGCAATACTTCCCTTCAATACAAACAAGTCCAGGGAGCCACCTAGCTAGGACTGATCCACCTTGAGAGTCCGGCCGAAGCTTCGAGGTGGGCCTAACCGTTGCGAGGACGGCTTCGGGAGGGAACACTCATACGATTGCCCCTCCTTCCACATGCGGTTAACGCTCATGCCGCAACTTCTATCGAAACACCCGAACTACTTGTGGCATCCTGGACAAGTTTGAGGATCCGGTAATAGATTGCGGGGAGGCCCATAGAACTCCCACATGTGGTTAGTGCGCTCAGTCTTGGATCAGCGGAAAAGAACTCGGGTCCTAGGCGACACTAGCAGAACAAATCACCACGATTGGCCTTCCGCCGGTGCCTTATCTTTATTAAGTTATTCCCATCGCAGCAGAAAGTAAAGATTACCATTTTAGTTGAACCTAGCTACCATGTTAACAAGACTAGACAAAAGATAACAGGACTGAAGCAAAGCACCTAAGCATGCACTACGACTCGCAAGGCTAACAAGATAAACAAACAACAGGGTGGTAGGATGTGGGGGTGTGGCTATATCATGGCTGCAAGGGAAACATGCATATAGGATCGAGACACAAGCATCGTGACATAAGGCTAGCAAGGAACAAAAGATAGGACGAGTAAGAGACAGAAGACAAGCAAAGATAGCAAGGGAGTATCACTTGCCTGCAATCCGGTAGAGGTAGCAGAACCTGTCGTTGCTCACATCAACTCAACGTCCTATTCCCGAAGAAGCAAGAAACACTGGACAACGGAAAAGATGCATTTTACTACTATGGCAAAAGAAGCAGCATGTTGATGACATGATGCATGACAAATTAAATGTTGATCCAATTTTATTCCCTAACACATGGCAAAAGCATTTTAAATGGGATCGGTGCACAATATAGATGTACCGAACAAATCCCATAATTAGTTGATTTAGTTCGACTAAATGGATAAAGGTGCGATGTTAATTAATGATGCATGATTTTAGAAGATACGGATATATATGGCATATAGGGGTTTAGGGTTGGGGTCACACATCGGAAAGAGGATCTCCAGATTCGGAACCATTGTCTTCGGGTCGTAGTCGAAGTAGTCGTCGTAGTTGAAGTAGTCAATCGTCCGGAGTCGAAGTAGTCGAGGTAGTCGTTCATCCGGAGTCGAAGTAGTCGAGGTCGTGGAAGTAGCCGAAGTAGTCGCCGTCGTGGAAGTAGTCGTACTCGGGTCGTCGTGGTGGCGGACCTTGGCGTTCCGGTCTTCGGGGTCGACGGGGTTCACGGTAGTCGGGGTACTCGGTCTTCGGGGTTCACGGCATCGGAGCACTTGGCGGGTTCCGAAGTCGTGGAAGATCATGTCGTATCCGTGGTGGTCGTCGTACTTGGTCTTCACGACGTCGGGAACGGGAACGGAAAACTGCTTCACGACGGGAAACGGGATCGGGAAACTGCTTCACGACGGGAAACAGGATCGGGAAACTGCTTCACGACGGGAAACAGGGATCGGGAAACTGCATCGGGAACGGAAACGGGGAACCTTCCCGTCGGGAAACAGATATCGGGAAACACGTCAACACGGAGTCGAGAAACGGGAGTCATCGGGGACGGGAAACACGACACGCGTCGGGGCACGGAGACATTCGTCGGGAACACAACGTCGGGAACGCAGCTTCACGGCGGGAACTTCGGGAACGGGACCACAACACGACGGGGACGCACACGGGGAACACGACTCGGGGACGGACACGACACGGAGCGGGAACTCGTCGGGGAACCGCATCGGGAACGGGCGGATTTCATGGAGCAGCACCACTAGACATAAACAAGAGGATGGCCACACTTCTTCAGAAACAGGAGACGGTCGCGACGCGCTTGTCGCGTCCAAACAGAGGAGGGCCACATCAAGGAGGAGCTCGGGCAGCAGGGACAAGCAGGAGGAGTGTCGGCGAGCTGCGGGGAGGAGGAGAGGAGCAGGGCGTGCAGGGACGGCGAGCTCGGGCGAGGCGGAGGTCGACGGAGAAGGGCGCAAGGGGAAGGAATGGAGGAGGCGAAGGAAAAGGAGAAGAGGGGAGCGTGGCCGGCGGCGGCGTGAGCCCGAGCTGGACACAGGTCGGGGAGGCACGGGGACGGGCCGGAGGGGGGGAGAGGACGGAGGGCCGGCGAGGAGAAGGGGCCGGCGCGCGGGCTGAGCCGAGCTGCGGCTGGACCAGGAGGGGCGCGACGTGGGAAGGAGCTGGAGGAGAGGGGCTCGAGCTCGGGGAGAGGGAGGAGCACGGTCGGCCAGGCTCGGGCTCGAGCCAGAGGGGGCGGCGGCGGTGAGGGACGCAGCGGGGCGACAGCGCGCTGCAGGGGAGGTGGTCGGGTGCGGGTCGTTCGGCCACAGGGAGGAAGAGAGAAGAAGGGGAAAGGAAAAAGAAAATAAAGGATAAGGGGAGAGGGAAGAGAAAAAAAAAGGTAGGGACCTAAAAGAAAAGAAAAGAGGCTTTTGAGAGGTGGAAGGGCAGATTCGCGAAACGACAAAATCGGAGGAGGGTGGCTGCAAAATGCAGGGGGTGGGAATAGAAAAAGGCAGGGGCAGGATTAGGGTTTGCTCTAGGGTTTGCTTAGCTGGGCTTTTGGGCCTAGGTAGCTGGGCTGCTCTCTCGCATCTCAAAACATTTATTTTCTTTTGCAAATTTAATTTGGCAATTAATTTTCGAAAACGGAGACGAACGTCTCGGTTAAAATATTTTCTGACAATTTTAGAAAAATAAAATAGGGTTTAATAAAAATAATTTTTGTTGCCAAAAACATGCGATGCGATGATGCTGATGTCATGATGATGCAAAAAAAAAAACAAACAAAATCTAATTTGGGGAAAAACCCCGGGCATTACAACCGACACCACTAACAAGGGATCTCGCCCCGAGATCCACGCTACCGTCAGGGGGGAGAAGAGCAAGTTGAACTATCGAAACTTCAGGCGCCATGTTGATCTTCTCGACACCACTAACAAGAGGTTCTTGCTCACGTCGATGGCGATGTTCGTCTGTCGAGATCCTTCCGAAGATTGAACCTATTAGGTAAAAGGCAAGAGAACGTCCACCCACGAAGGTACTACGACTTGGAAGATAGATAAGAGAGAAGATTTAAAACATATAAGGTAAGAAGGAAAAAGAATAGGGGTAAGGAATAAACAAGAATTCCTATTGAGATCTTTCCAAAATATGTTTAGCAAAAATAGTTTTGACACTCTACCAACAACGACCATTAGCTAGGGTATCCTACAGGCAGACTGGACCAGCGGGGTATCGAAGAACCAGAGCTCTGATACCACTTTGTAACGCCCCAAGATCGGTACTATGCAGATTTTACCGTTCCAGCCAAATCCGCATAATAACGATCCTAAAGGACGCCCACCAGGCATAATGTGCACGTCGCAACACACACATTATGCGGGTGGAATTGTGATAACATTACAACAGTTCTCGATGGAACCCACCAAAGAACATATATACAACACCGACTCACAGAGTCAAGAACCAAAGATACAATACAAAGATCCAAATAACAACGGAAGCGGGTAGCGTCCGACTACGGACACGCATCAAATTGGACTAAGAGTCCTGAAGATAAGCAAAGGCACCATATCCCTGCCCAGGCCAAGCCAGAGGGATTCCCAAGCTAACGTCGTCAGACTTCAAACCTGTTGGCTGCATTGGAATAGCAGCCCCGAAGGGGTCAGTACTAGTAGAAGTACTGGCAAGTAATACTCACAAGATATCAAAGCTGGAATTCCGGGGAAAGAGGGTTAGCGATTGAGGCGGCAAGCAGCACTAACAACTTATAGAGACACACTACAACTTTCGTCTATCAGAAACAAGGTAAGAGAGCGCATAAGGAGCCATCTATACTACACACCAAACAAACCCGCCCTAAAACAACTCCCTCGTATCCTCAACCCACGAGGAAGAAGTCCGGGCACTCACACGGTGGACAAGTTTTATGGGTTATTATTCAAGTAATCTATCTTACTAGTCAATTTATTATCATCATAAGGTGAAAGTTGTCTATGATCTTTTTAGCCAGCGCATTTCACCAAGTCGTCCATAACCGCGGACACGGCTTTTCGAAAAGATTTAACCCTGCAGGGATGCACCAATGAACCCACACGCATCGAAACTCTCGCTTAGAGGTGTACCGGTGGAGGTTTCGACGCAATACTTCCCTTCAATACAAACAAGTCCAGGGAGCCACCTAGCTAGGACTGATCCACCTTGAGAGTCCGGCCGAAGCTTCGAGGTGGGCCTAACCGTTGCGAGGACGGCTTCGGGAGGGAACACTCATACGATTGCCCCTCCTTCCACATGCGGTTAACGCTCATGCCGCAACTTCTATCGAAACACCCGAACTACTTGAGGCATCCTGGACAAGTTTGAGGATCCGGTAATAGATTGCGGGGAGGCCCATAGAACTCCCACATGTGGTTAGTGCGCTCAGTCTTGGATCAGCGGAAAAGAACTCGGGTCCTAGGCGACACTAGCAGAACAAATCACCACGATTGGCCTTCCGCCGGTGCCTTATCTTTATTAAGTTATTCCCATCGCAGCAGAAAGTAAAGATTACCATTTTAGTTGAACCTAGCTACCATGTTAACAAGACTAGACAAAAGATAACAGGACTGAAGCAAAGCACCTAAGCATGCACTACGACTCGCAAGGCTAACAAGATAAACAAACAACAGGGTGGTAGGATGTGGGGGTGTGGCTATATCATGGCTGCAAGGGAAACATGCATATAGGATCGAGACACAAGCATCGTGACATAAGGCTAGCAAGGAACAAAAGATAGGACGAGTAAGAGACAGAAGACAAGCAAAGATAGCAAGGGAGTATCACTTGCCTGCAATCCGGTAGAGGTAGCAGAACCTGTCGTTGCTCACATCAACTCAACGTCCTATTCCCGAAGAAGCAAGAAACACTGGACAACGGAAAAGATGCATTTTACTACTATGGCAAAAGAAGCAGCATGTTGATGACATGATGCATGACAAATTAAAGGTTGATCCAATTTTATTCCCTAACACATGGCAAAAGCATTTTAAATGGGATCGGTGCACAATATAGATGTACCGAACAAATCCCATAATTAGTTGATTTAGTTCGACTAAATGGATAAAGGTGCGATGTTAATTAATGATGCATGATTTTAGAAGATACGGATATATATGGCATATAGGGGTTTAGGGTTGGGGTCACACATCGGAAAGAGGATCTCCAGATTCGGAACCATTGTCTTCGGGTCGTAGTCGAAGTAGTCGTCGTAGTTGAAGTAGTCAATCGTCCGGAGTCGAAGTAGTCGAGGTAGTCGTTCATCCGGAGTCGAAGTAGTCGACGTCGTGGAAGTAGCCGAAGTAGTCGCCGTCGTGGAAGTAGTCGTACTCGGGTCGTCGTCGTGGCGGACCTTGGCGTTCCGGTCTTCGGGTCGACGGGGTTCACGGTAGTCGGGGTACTCGGTCTTCGGGGTTCACGGCATCGGAGCACTTGGCGGGTTCCGAAGTCGTGGAAGATCATGTCGTATCCGTGGTGGTCGTCGTACTTGGTCTTCACGACGTCGGGAACGGGAACGGAAAACTGCTTCACGACGGGAAACGGGATCGGGAAACTGCTTCACGACGGAAACAGGATCGGGAAACTGCTTCACGACGGGAAACAGGATCGGGAAACTGCATCGGGAACGGAAACGGGGAACCTTCCCGTCGGGAAACAGATATCGGGAAACACGTCAACACGGAGTCGAGAAACGGGAGTCATCGGGGACGGGAAACACGACACGCGTCGGGGCACGGAGACATTCGTCGGGAACACAACGTCGGGAACGCAGCTTCACGGCGGGAACTTCGGGAACGGGACCACAACACGACGGGGACGCACACGGGGAACACGACTCGGGGACGGACACGACACGGAGCGGGAACTCGTCGGGGAACCGCATCGGGAATGGGCGGATTTCATGGAGCAGCACCACTAGACATAAACAAGAGGATGGCCACACTTCTTCAGAAACAGGAGACGGTCGCGACGCGCTTGTCGCGTCCAAACAGAGGAGGGCCACATCAAGGAGGAGCTCGGGCAGCAGGGACAAGCAGGAGGAGTGTCGGCGAGCTGCGGGGAGGAGGAGAGGAGCAGGGCGTGCAGGGACGGCGAGCTCGGGCGAGGCGGAGGTCGACGGAGAAGGGCGCAAGGGGAAGGAATGGAGGAGGCGAAGGAAAAGGAGAGGAGGGGAGCGTGGTCGGCGGCGGCGTGAGCCCGAGCTGGCCACAGGTCGGGGAGGCACGGGGACGGGCCGGAGGAGGGGAGAGGACGGAGGGCCGGCGAGGAGAAGGGGCCGGCGCGCGGGCTGAGCCGAGCTGCGGCTGGACCAGGAGGGGCGCGACGTGGGAAGGAGCTGGAGGAGAGGGGCTCGAGCTCGGGGAGAGGGAGGAGCACGGTCGGCCAGGCTCGGGCTCGAGCCAGAGGGGGCGGCGGCGGTGAGGGACGCAGCGGGGCGACAGCGCGCTGCAGGGGAGGTGGTCGGGTGCGGGTCGTTCGGCCACAGGGAGGAAGAGAGAAGAAGGGGAAAGGAAAAAGAAAATAAAGGATAAGGGGAGAGGGAAGAGAAAAAAAAAGGTAGGGACCTAAAAGAAAAGAAAAGAGGCTTTTTGAGAGGTGGAAGGGCAGATTCGCGAAACGACAAAAACGGAGGAGGGTGGCTGCAAAATGCCAGGGGGTGGGAATAGAAAAAGGCAGGGGCAGGATTAGGGTTTGCTTAGCTGGGCTTTTGGGCCTAGGTAGCTGGGCTGCTCTCTCGCATCTCAAAACATTTATTTTCTTTTGCAAATTTAATTTGGCAATTAATTTTCGAAAACGGAGACGAACGTCTCGGTTAAAATATTTTCTGACAATTTTAGAAAAATAAAATAGGGTTTATAAAAATAATTTTTGTTGCCAAAAACATGCGATGCGATGATGCTGATGTCATGATGATGCAAAAAGAAAAACAAACAAAATCTAATTTGGGGAAAAACCCCGGGCATTACACCAGATCCATTTTGGTAGTAGTCGGTGGAGGTTAGAGTTGTGATGCGCTTATACAACTTGATTTGCAGTAATAGAGAAATTTAAATTTGGAATCTAGTTGACTTACATTTGATTAAAACTGGTGGTTTTGAGAACTGGCACTTCTGCTTCGGTACACCCCCCCTCTCGAAACTCAACCCAAACTCAAACACAATGACGGTTGTGATCGATCCGTACCCTTCATAACGGAGGGCAGGATGGTCTTTACTAATTAAACAAGGATTAATTAAATCGTATTAAGCCACTGTAGAAATTAGATCTGTATGCATTTGTACACGTATGTCATCGTGTGTATAAGAAATCCGTATGTCTGATCCATCTTCGTCAACGACGATCAACTCTAACGTCGGCAAGATGCTGGAGCATGCCCGCGATCCATGGCAGGAGCCCGATGTTTATTTGTAGCGCATGATAGAGGCGTGTCGCTTAATTAGCTAGCCCCCGGTCGACACGCCCAAGACGGCGACGCCGACGTACAAGCAGCTTGCAGACTGGCTGATCACGTACTAGCTAGCTTAGCTATCGCGACCATGACGGCGACTGTGAGGAACGAGCAAGCTAGCGAAGCACATACTAGCTCATAAGGGCGCTAGCTACCACTCGCCGGCAGGGAGCACACGTGCTGGCACCGCTGCTCGCGATGTTGATGACTGAACACTCATACGCATCGTCATCGTCGCTCCCGACGGCGTGCTTCAACTGGATTAGTGGATTACGTCATGTGGCCGCTCGCCGCCGTGACTTCCCATGCTCATCATGTTCGCCGCGAATTTGCCGGCTTGCGCCGCCTCCTCGGAGAAGCTGATCCTTGTCGCCTCGACCCGGTGCGGCGGCTCACATCGGTACCTTTTTTAGGGAAGCGCCCAGCAATACGGTGGATGTACACGGCTGGATATGGGCTTCAACGGGCCAACCTAATTAATCCGTTTAATTAAATAATTAGAGACAATGGACCATAATAACCTTTCAAGTTTTGGGGAGGGGGGTGTACCGAAGCAAGGCTCGAGAACTGGTGATTTTATCATAATTGAGGATCATAGCTCCAAAGATAGGAACAGTACTTAATAAACAACTAGCATTACAAAAGTATTTAGTCCCTAGTTTGTAAATATAGTATAAATAAAATGGAAGGACCAAGTGGCATCACGCGCACCTAATCTGTTCGCATAACTTGATCGCTTAGATAGTTGGTGCGTTATTATGGTATAAAGAATT
>QRDG01000623.1:469449-569189 GCA_012064385.1 Puccinellia tenuiflora | reverse complement strand
CCTCGTCATGCTGCTGGCCTTGCAGGGGTGGCGGCGGGCGGCGAGCCGGCCGGGCGACGTGCGGCTGCGGGCGGCGAGCGGCTGCGGCGGGCGGCGAGCCGGTCGAGCGGCGTGCGGTGGGCGGGCAGCAGCGGGCGGCGGGCGGCGAGCCGGTCGGGCGGCGAGCAGCTGCTGCGGGTGGCGAGCTGGTCGGGCGGCGTGCGGTGGCGGTCCGGCTGTGGTAATCGGACACGTGGTCGGCATCCAGGCGGCTGGACAGTTTTGATTTTTTTTTACAATTTAAGTTTTTTAAATTGGATGCAAGTTTTTCTAATCACTCTCCCTATCGCATTCCGTGTTCGGTGGGTCCGGCAGGCGCCGACCTCGCCGGCGGCAGAGTTTAAGGCCTATGCCAATGCAAGTTTCTTAGCACGGTTTCATATGCATTTTGTTGATGTGGCATGGTAGTTAATGAAGAAAGAGAGTAAAGTTGTAACTTAGCTAACATACAACCTTTGCATGTTATTATAGGCAAAAAAAAGTTGTTTGCCCAATCACATCCATGCATGAGCTCCAAATCATTAAATTTAGATACAACCTTTAAAAAACAATGCATTGGACTACTAGTATTTTAGATTTTTATGACACTTATAAAAACGTGTTAAGAAACGATGCATTGGTACAGGCCTAATATACTACCACGGCCGCCGTTTTTCAGGGAATGTGTTTACAAGCAGCAGCGATTGGATTAGGAGTCCCGTCGCTCTCCAAACATAGTCCTTGCCTCCTTTTATCCTCCTCCTGTGATGATGATTGATTATTCCCGTCTAATCATATGTGTTGTAAGTCCTAATTACAGTAGTACGATGCTACGCTACAGTTATTTGTGAGTTGCAATAACATATTTACAGTTTGATACACCCAAATCCCAATGTCGTGAAGGAAATTGCACGAGACAGCGTTTTCTGCGTGACCCTTCTCAGCTTGTTCCGCGTGCGTGGTAATTCATCAACTATTATTAAGTCAAAAGTTACAAAAAGCGGTCCAACTTTCAACGGGAAATCGGTCACCGTAACACGCGAATGAGAAAGTGTGTGTACTGCCACACGACGGGAAAGGCGTCTCTCGGTTCACACGGCAGAATGATCACAGGAGATCCCCGCGGATAAAAGGGAGATGCGGTCGGCGAGAGGGCACGCCACGCGGCGGGCAGGATTTGGGCGGCGACCCATGCCGGCGTATTTGCCTGCCTGACTGCCTCCATGTTTTTTCCCCATTACTTTGGCAAATTCACTTTAGCCCATGGGATATATGTTTATATCACTTCACAAATGTTATCAAATGTCATACAAATCGAATAGTATATGGCGTGTACATCTCGACACTCTACCCACGCACGTCAAGTTTTGCGGAAATCCGACATTATTGTGGCTTGTATAAAAATAACAATGTCTCGACAAAAGTTTTTTAGCATCTAATATTATCTTTTCTACACATGACACAAAATTATCATTTTTTCCTACACGCCCCCGCCCGCGTGTACATCTCGACACTCTACTCACGCACGTCAAGTTTTGCTGAAATTAAACACTATTGTGGCTTGTATAAAAAATATCTCAAGAAAAGTTTACGGTCTAATCTTATCTACATGATATAAAAATTATCGGTTTTCCATAAAACAATTTTATGAGCGTATAGAATGTTGAGATGTACACGTGAATTTCTTTATTGGATTTTTTATTATTTCGATACAGTGTAAAACATAGTTTAAAAATTAAGGGCATGTGGTCCCCCCCGAAGCCAAAACATCCCTCCTCAATACTACTCCCTCCGTTCTAAAATAGATGACTTTTATTTGTCTACATACGGATATATTTAGACATATTTTAGTGTGTAGATGCAGGGAAAGTGGTCTTTGCTCCCGAGCTCCAGTGCTCCCTTCACTTAAAAAAATGCGAAAATTATATTTGTGAGTTTCAAAAAATTCTGAAAATAATAACGGATATAGTCAATGGTGTATCCCATAAACATGTAAAATTGCAATTTGAAGCACCTTATATTATGGGCTACACAAAAATAACAAAATCTGACAAAACTTAGAGATTTTAAAATATGCATATTTAGATCCACACCTTGTCATTTTTGTGTAGTTCAAAATACAAAGTATTTGAAGTTGATACTTTGCACGTTCTTGTCATATATTATTGGCTACACCCGGATTTTTTCAGAATATTTTGAAACTCAAATATATGATTTTCGATTTTTTTTTAAATTGGAGGGAGCACTGGAGCTCGGGAGTCAAGAATCTGTACTCGTAGATGCATTCATATATAGACAAATAGAAGTCAAATATTTTAGAACGGAGGGAGTAGTACTTTTCATTTCTACGATTCTGTTGGGCCGTAATGTGAGGGAGTAATATTGTGCGACCTACGACTGCTCACATCAATTTGACGCTACAAAGTACGAACTACATTGTATCCGGTATAATGCGACGATGCATTCGATGATCTGGATCTCATTTTATTCTTCTCTCCCTCCGTGCGAAAAAAAAGCTTTGATTTGACACGCGTGAACATGCATCGCTATTATGCACACCAATGTATCACGTACTGTACTCTGCACATATATATACACGTGAGTAAGGATGGCAATGGGCAGGGTATGGGCAGGGTAGAGCAATACCATACCATACCCATATAGTTTATGGGTATAAAATTCTACCCATACCCTTACCCACGGGGATGAAAATATACCCATACCCATACCCGGCGGGTATCTATACCCATTGGGTACCCGTTGGGTAGATCAAATAGTAGACAAATTTTTCCCAGTGTCACATTCGTAAGTACCACATTTGATAAAAAAACAACTATCTCAACTCAGTAATAGGTAGATGAATACATGACACTTATCTAACTTCGAAAATCACAAACTCATGGTCATATCTAGCAAGTCAACGGCGTAGGGGTCATATTCAGAATAAACGGGGAGGATATGGGTATAACCGCGGGTACAGGGCTGTTACCATGCCCTACCCACGAGTTGGCGGGTAGGGTATGAGTACTACCCATGTGTATAAAAATGTACCATACCCTCCCCATACGGGTACGGTACCCGCGGGTACCCGTACCCATGGATAAAATTGCCATCCTTACACGTGAGTGAGACCAGTGACCAATATATGTGCTGTGATCTTGGTGAATCACCCTTGAATCCGGTTGGACTCACATGTGCATACGTAGATTGGGTCACCTGTTACGATTAGACTCAATAGTTGGTTGGTGTTCTTATTATAAACCCTCGTCACAAGTTTGGTTTTTTCCGTCCAACGAAAGTTGGGGCTTTCTATTCTTAGCTCAATAGATGGAGGAGGTTGAAATTAAGGAATGTAGTTTCTTTAAAAATATGGGAACCATCTGCGACGTCTCTGAAGATACATGCTCCCTCCATTCCAATAAATAAGGCGTCCTCGTTTAACGTGTTTTTTTATTTAACCAGAAATTACTCCAAATATATAAAGATTATTGGTATAAAATTAGCATCATCAGAAAGTGTTTTCTAATATGAATCCAACGATACTAATTATGTAGAATATAATCAAGATATTCTTGCTCAAATTTTTCGGTCAAAGTACGTCTTAAAATGCGCGTGCGTCGTAAGTAGTAATATGTTTCATCACTCAAATGGCACTTCTCCATTCTAAAACACCACGAGCGATATTTGTGGATACTTTGCGAAAACAAAACCTGCCATCAACATATTACACTATGGATAACAATGAGGTTTAATGTACTTTTTAAATGAATTTTATATAATTTTTGCGTGTTTTTATAACTCTTTTCGCATGTCCATCTCGACACTCTACGTGCACACATCAAGTTTTGCGGAAAGCCAGAAATTTTTCCGTAGCATGTGCAAAAAAATATTTTAAAAATGTCTATTGAAAATTTCTTTTAGCATTCAATTTTTTTCACACGACAATAATTTTTTTGGTTTTTCGTGCAATGACTTTGTGAGCACATATAGAATATCGAGATGTACGCGCGTGAATTATTTCTCAAAAAATTTCGGCATTTCAACATGTGTTTAAACATATTTTAAAAATCGGAAACATATGCTCTGTGGTGCCGAAACATCCCTCCCCAATACTTTTCATTTCTACTGTTGTGTGTGCCGTTATTTCTAGCAATCTTTGAACTGAGTGAGAGTGAAATTGGACGGCCGCTCACGCATTTTGACGCTACAAATGTATTCTCTGAATCTTATTGTATTATTCTCTTCCGCGAGGAAAAGAAAGCTTGATTTGACACGCGTGAACATGCAACGCTATTTATGTACACGAATGTATCATGTACTGTACTGATGTACTCTGTACATATATATACACGTGAGTGCGACCACTGACCAATATATGTGCTGTGGCCTTGGTGAATAACCCTTGAATTCGGTTGGAATCACATGCATATTTGGATTTTGTTACTCCACCTGTTATAGTTGGTGTCTTCATACCCCCAATAAATGGAGTGGGTTGAAATTAACGAATATACTAGTTGTTTATTTAAAAAATACGGGAACCATTTGCGACGTCTATGAAGATGCAGAATGTATTTCATCACAAAAATGCCAGCCGTCCATCTTAAACCATCACAAATGATATGTCCTGGTAGATACTGTGCGAAAGAAAAGCTGTCATTTACATATATTACTCTACGGATAAGAATGAGGTTAAGGTAAAATTAGTATTCATTAGTTTTGAACTTTTTGAGAGCACTTTTGAGACTGCAAAAAGATAATGGCAATGCAAAAGGACTCCTGATTTGCCCTAAGGGCTACTCCAGTAGCTAGCCATCAACCCAGGGGCAGGCAATCATGCTCCTCCAAAAATATTCTCCCCCGGGCAAAGATGCCCTTGAAAAGGCAAAAGGCCGATTACGGATGGGTAAACCAGTTAGTTAATTGCATGTGGGGTGATGTAGTTAGTTTAAGCAGCTGCTGCACATGGCGATGCATGATGGAGCTGGTGAGGCCACACCACACCAGATTAGTAGCAGGTGGCCCTCCCTCCGCTATACCCCGGTTTCCCGGCTCTGCTTTTGCTCAGCTCCAATTATCGGGGGTTCACGCTCTTTCTGCTCACGCCCGCCGGTCCACTCTAAGCTAAAGCTGCCCGCGTCTAGGTTTGGTGCAACTGATCTCTACGTAATTTGTGGATCCGGTTTTAAATTTGGGCCAACTGGCTAGTAGTATGAATTTTGCAAAGATAAAAACAAGGTTTGAAATTTTGGATATTGCTGCATCTGTTTTCTTCGTGGTAACTCCAACGGGCTGGTCCAGGTCAATCCACCTAATCCTCTTTCTTTTCCCAACCGGTGAAAGCTCCAGACGGCCAGCGGGAGCGCGTAATGGTCAAAATTAGCGGCTGCGATTGTTATTCTGCTAGCTGGGATGATTCCCCCGTTTGAAAGTTACTGTGAAACAGATGGGCGAGAGCACGGGGATGAAACAAGCACAATCTTAATTAGAAAGTTGAGGAGGGCAAGTAAAGTTCAGTCTACTCCTACTACGTTGCACGGAGGATGATTGAAAGGTACTCGATCTCGAGTGCGGACGAATAGCGCCCGGGTGCACCTACACCCTTTATTTTCGCGAAAATCAAAAAAATAGTAAAACATGAAAAAAAAAGCTGAAAAAAATGGGGTGCATATGTATACAAGTTCTTCACACTCGTGTAAATTCTCATAATCAAATGATATTTCATATGGTCTGTGCAAAAAAGACAACCCGAGTTGTCAGAAAAAAATTTGAATACACATGTTTTCAATGTCTTATTTTGTCTTTTTTGCACAGAGCGCATAGAATGTCATTTTATTCTAAAAATTTGCACGGATGTGAAGAACTTGTATACATATGCACCCCATTTTTTTCAGAATTTTTCAAAAAGTTTTACTATTTTTTGAATTTTGCGAAATCCGAGGGTGCAGGTGAGCTCGGGCTCACCTGCGAGTTTTCCACTCGATCTCATGCTATTTTGTGCCTCGTGTTACCATCACTTTACTGCCATTTGTCAGTTGTGAGATAACAAAGGATTAAATCGTGTGTAAATTGAGCCAAAGTCAACTGGAAGAGCCGGGGTCTAAATCAAGAGGCAGTTACCGGTGCAAAGCAAATGGACATACGGAGTACAAAAGTTACCGCTTTTGGTTCGGAACAACGAGCGTACTTCCTCCTCCATCCACAAATAAGTGTATGTTTAGATTTTATGCTAAGTCAGATTTTCTTAATTTTGATCAACTTTATAAAAATAGCAATATTTATAACACCAAATTAGTACATTATCATAGATGCAACTTGGAATGTAGTTTTGTAACATACAAATTTAAGTTTTATAGCTACAATTTTTCGTTAATTTGGTCAAACTAAAAAAATCGACTTAGAAAAAAAACATAAAAGTACACATATTTGTGTACGGATGGAGTATGCTCTTTCTCTTCCTAGACCTTTTTTCTCTAGCACCTCGTATTTTTTCCTCCCCATTCGCTACAATGCTACTAGACCTTCTCGAATCTCGCTAGAAGAATGCGAATGTTGAGGAGGAGTCATCGCTTGACCGTAGAAGACGATGACAAAGATCTCGTGAAGATTTGTGGTTAGAGTTAGGATTCTGGGCTGTGACGGGTTTCACTTAAAGGGTTTAGAGAGATGGATGAGCAGCTCCAAGCCAATTTTGAAATTATGGCGGGGCCACTGGCTCTGGTGCGTCATCATCGGATATGAGTATGGAAGGAGGATAGGTCATCATCGAGGAAGTGGGTGTTGACGACCCGAATGGATGAAAAAGGAGAAAAAAGACTACCCGTGAGGAAACTACGCCCACAACTCGAGAGGCTCAATACAACATCCAACACATTACACATATCTATTCGTTATTTTTTACATCAGTCTCGAAGAATAGTATCAGCTGCAAGATCCCAACCTAGTTTCTAAACACGCCTCTACACAACCCCACCCCAGGGGAGGTTGATCTTCATGATTTTCGTCGGGGGCCACGCAACCTTGCGACCGCACCTTCATGTGCTCCTACCTCGACACGGGCAACCCCGACCACGACATCGACCATGACGTGCTCTCTCATGACTACCTCGGCCAAGATTGCATCACACAACGCTCTCAACCAACTCGACATCGGCACAAGGCCACCAGCCCGGCCGAGCCCCTCGTAAGCTTGTTCTACAGTCCAGGCGTCCGCGCCGCGACACCCTTCCCGATGTTCCCGCCACGAGTGCGCGGGGATGTCAGTCCAGTCGTTCCTACTTTGATTTCTCTTGTTGACTATGGACACATACGCCTTTGTGAGAGTGTTATAGATATTAGATTTGAATTGTTTCCATATAATTTCTAGGAGGCTCCGTGTCTTCCAAATTTTGTTCTGGTATATATACTCTTAGGCTGGTGCCAGTGCACCGCCCCACTATCGTCCCGCCACGTCAGTTTTTACCCCCACTCTCACCCCACTATCACCCCACTCTCACCTTACGGTGCCAGTGCACGGGCTGTAGTGGCAGGCTGTAGCAACGTCGGCTTCTCTCTCCTCCACGTCGCTTTTGTTTGGACGAATCAGAGCTCGCCACGTCAGCCACGCCGCGCTCTCACCTCGCTCTCGCCCCGCCCCGCCAGCGCGCCGCCCCGCTATCGCCCCGCTCCCGCCTCCCTATCGCCCCCAACGCGGGCGAGAGCGGGGCGGTAGCGCCCGCTCCCGCCCGGCGATGGATCCACCGCCCGCTGCTCTCGTCTCGCCTCGCTCCCGCCTGGCTCCCGCCCGCGTCCGGGCGGTATCGCCCTGCCTCCAGCCCGCGTTGGCACCAGCCTTATTCCATGAGGCTCAACACAACATTCAAATACCCGAATCTAGTATTTTTTCAATAAGTACTTCAAAAAGTGAGCGAGAAATGGCCGTAGTAGAAAAATGCACTCTGAACCAAAAACCAATAATTTTCGCAAAAACAAAAAACAGAAACCAAGAAACGAAATTCCTAGGGCCCCACACGGGGCGAGCAAGAACAAAACGGGAAGACAGTGAAAAACCATATGGGGGCGTGGGCGTGGCTGGTGGAGGAGAGAGAGAAGGACGGAGACGCACGCAGCTGACCGCCGTACTCCCTCGACACAGACAATAAGAAAAACTTTTAATCTCCCGAGGAAGCAGACGCAAACCCAGGCGAGGTGAGGCAGGCAGCGCAGACTAGACCAGCCTGCAGAGATCACAGAGCACAACGTCCCCCTACCCCCTACCCTACGCGGCTACTACTACTACGCCCTCCTCCTCCTCCTCTCTCCAGTGGACAGCAGACAGGTCTCCGTGCCGCCCGTCGCCTTCTCGTGCTCGCCGCCCCCTCCTCCCCTGCTCCCCTGTCTCGCCACTGTCGGAGGGGACACCTGCGCACGGGCGTGTCGCCACGGCCGGGCTGCCTGCCCGCCTTTTCCGGCGGTGACCGACGGCCATGCGTGGGGCCCGCTGACGCTGAGCTAGTCGCCGGAGGAGGGTGATCTGGTCGGTTCGCCTGGTCGGCGTGTCCGCGTCTGTCTGAAGCGCGAGATGATGATGAAGCAGCAGCAGCAGCAGCCGCCGGCGAGCTCCGCCGCCGGGTCGGCGGTCACCGTGGCGGTGCCGGGGGCCGGATGCGAAGGTACTACCACTACTACTTCCTCCCTCTCCCTCCCTCCGTCCTCTAGTAGCGCTTCCAATGGCGGTTCGGCTGGCGCTCCCTTGGGCGGGTTTCGCTGTTTAGTCCCTCCTCTATCGCGTTATTGCGTCGTGGCCTCGGGGGGATCGGAAGGGCCTGTCCCTTTCCCGGCTCTTCCGACGGCGACGTCACTTGTTTTCCGTGCATTTTTCGCGTCTGCGAGTTCGCGGAGGTGTTTCGCAGTTTTTTCAAAGGGGTTTGTTTGATTTTCTCGCTGAGAGCGCCGTCGCGCAAGGGTGGTTGGGTGGCCGCCGGCGCCGGAGACGAACGTGGGGGAATGGTCTACGGTGTTTTTCCCCGTACCGCATTTGGGTCTCTCAGAGATTAGAAAATTGCAGGGTAGAGAGCAGGACCCCTCTAGTCGCTTCCGGCGAGCCATGTGCAGTGCGTTGTTCCCGTAACAGCTTCCGCATTAATTAAGGGTGTTCGGTGAACATGCCTCTTTTAAAACCAGTACCAATGGCCGCCGACGGCCAGGCATCGCCGCCGACGGCGTTCGGCCACGGAGCCGAATGCATTTGGTTTTCCCGTTGTAGACAAGAAAATTGCAGGGGAAAAAGGCTAGGTTTTTGATCCGTTACTGATGTGGTGGTGGTTGGTTTTGGTGTGCAGGTGAGAAGAAGGCGCCGACGATCAACTCGGAGCTGTGGCACGCCTGCGCTGGCCCGCTCGTGTCGCTTCCGCCGGCAGGGAGCCTCGTCGTCTACTTCCCACAAGGCCACAGTGAGCAGGTGAATATATACCCCTTTTATTTCTTCCTGAGATTATTCTTGTGTAGTAGTACTCCTACTTGTTAGCTCTTTGGATGGATCCCCTCATTCGATTCAGTTTTTTTTTATGCTAGATTTGATTTTTTTTCACCGCAAAGTTTGGTTTTCGTTGCAAGTTTTTTGGCGCTTTGAGAGCACGTTTGTGGCTAAGGTTGGTTGCTGTCATTCCGAACTTGTTGCCTCGTGAGAGATATCAAGGCACCGATTCGATATTGCTGTGCCCCATTTTCGTTGAGTGGTGGTGTGAGTCATACTAGCTATCTTTGATTTGACGTGATGTTTTGCTGTTTGAGTGTTGAAAGTTACTGTTTGCTCTTCCCATCATATCACTATTTCCGGGAATGGTTCTTTGATGACTTTCTTAAAGCATTTATATTCTGTTCCCTACAATCCCCTGATTCTCATGAATTGATGATTTTATTTTTGTTGTTTCTGTGATAACTATCATTACTGTACTGCCATCTTGATAATTGAATTTTCTTTGGGTTTACCTATAAGTCAGTTGGTCGCCACGCTATAGTTTGCTTTGTTTGTTACCGATTTTAAGCTTAGGGCCAAAGTAGTTGGGCGAATTGGGCCTACTGGCCCCTTCTTTTATGGGTTTCTGGTGTGCTGCACCATTCTCTTGCTCTGTTGTCTGGTAGACGAAGCAACCGAATGCCTTCGGATTTTTGCATTGATTGGTGGGGCATTTAGTATGTTCTGCCGCACCTTTCTTGCATTTGGCATCGGAATAAGCTTATTTTGAGCAAGTTTGGAGGATGGGGTGATGAAATGCTTGGATTTGGAAAAGATTCTTTCACAAGAAAGCTGGTGCAGGGAGATGCCTAATTCTGTATTGCCTATTACTCTCCCTTTCTGCTCGATGAGGGGAAAAGGAAGTTGTTTTAGGCTGATTGGAAATGCCTTCATAGCACAGGACATCCCATAGCACATGGCTTTACTTTCTGATTCAGTTGTCTGTATCATATAATAAAAATCTCAACTTGCGTTCTGCGATTTTAAATCTAGATTACTTCCCATCGCATTAAATTTCCGAGGTTGCACAAAAAAGAATTAACGATTAGGTAGTATATTTTAGATTCAGAAGTGAAGCATGGGTTAACAGAACTTTGGTTACCTCTTCGGTTTTCATTTCATCTCATTGGCAGTTCAGAATTTCAAGATAAGACTCATAAAACTTGCAATTTGTCACACGGATATCCAGGGTTTTCAGCGTTCTGTTCCAATGGTTTGTTTTTTTATTGCAGTTTCTGGTTTTACTAGATGTCTTTACCGATATCTAGTGATACTAATATCTTCCGTTGAATTTTAAGACTATGTTTAAGTTGCTTAGGTCTGGGATTTAAGCATGTTTCATCTGCCAGGTTGCAGCTTCTATGCAGAAGGATGTTGATGCCCATGTTCCAAACTACCCAAATCTTCCATCCAAGTTGATCTGCCTACTGCACAATATCACTTTACATGTAATCTACAGCAACATGCATGTTTATTGTTTTCTTCTTGTAATCATCTATATTAACAGGATTTCTGTTTGTTTTCAGGCTGACCTAGAAACAGATGAAGTTTATGCACAAATGACTCTGCAGCCAGTCACTTCAGTAAGTGTATTCTCTTTGTTGTTTTTTCTCAAAACCTACCTTGACGTCCCTTCTGTCCAGGTATGCTAAAATAGTTATTTGTCTTTTGGTTGTTTGGTAATTATGATCAGTATGGAAAGGAGGCACTACAGCTATCAGAGCTAGCACTCAAACAATCAAGACCACAGAATGAGTTCTTCTGTAAGACACTGACTGCAAGTGATACAAGTACGCATGGAGGCTTCTCTGTGCCTCGCCGATCTGCAGAGAAGATATTTCCACCTCTTGTATGTAAAGCTTTTGGAGTCCAAACTAATTTGATTGAGAAGATATCCTTCGTCCCATTTAAATTATTCTTGCTTTGTGTTCTAGGACTTCTCCATGCAACCACCTGCCCAAGAGATACAAGCTAGGGATTTACATGATAATGTGTGGACATTCCGTCACATATATAGAGGTAAGAAATATATCCTGCTGTAAATTTATATGTGAACATTTAATTATACAGTTATTGTTGCTCAGTATTGAAAATGGTCCAGATGTAAATACTCACAAGGATAGTAACCTTTTGCACATAGTAGTCCATGTGTGATTGTCGAAGTAAGGTTTGATGTGAATTTTGTGCATGCTCTGCTTTATGTCCACAAAAATATTTAGCCATAATTGTGTTTTGTTATGAGCAGGTCAGCCAAAACGACATCTGCTTACAACAGGCTGGAGTCTCTTTGTGAGCGGCAAGAGGCTATTTGCTGGAGATTCTGTCATTTTTGTAAGGTAGAGTAGAGCACATCTTCGATATCTTTGAACTAAAGAAATGTATTAGAGATAGATGCTTGTTTGTCATAATTTGTGCTCAGAACACTTCCCTGCTTATTACTCATAGTGAATTAACAGTGATTATCCCTTGTTTGTTTTTTAATATATTTTGTAGGGACGAAAGGCATCAACTTCTACTTGGAATCAGGCGTGCCAACCGTCAACCGACTAACATATCATCATCTGTCCTTTCAAGTGACAGCATGCATATAGGGATTCTTGCTGCAGCAGCCCACGCTGCTGCCAACAATAGCCCATTTACCATATTTTATAATCCTAGGTTAGTTCATGGAGTATTGGCTAGCTCAATTTGTGCAAATTGTAATGGCTTTCTGAAATCAAACCGTGACATCCAAACTTTGTATTTTCAGAGCCAGCCCTACTGAATTTGTTATCCCGTTCGCTAAGTATCAGAAGGCTCTCTATAGTAATCAATTATCTTTAGGAATGCGCTTCCGCATGATGTTTGAAACAGAGGAATTAGGAACGAGAAGGTATTTATCGCTCACTTATATGACTAGCTTGTTTGTTGATACTTTTACAGAATGAGAAGACTATGAGTTCGCTTTCCAGTTTTCAGTCATTTGTTCCTGATGTATGCAGCATGTTGTAGGTACATGGGCACAATAACTGGTATAAATGATTTGGATCCTGTAAGATGGAAAAACTCTCAGTGGCGCAACTTACAGGTCGATTCCCTAGTTAGATTTGATAGCAACGTTCTGCGTTATTTACGCCTTTCTACTGCTGATACCAAGTCTTTTCATTGGTCAACAGGTTGGGTGGGATGAGTCTGCAGCAGGTGAAAGGCGGAACAGGGTTTCAATCTGGGAGATTGAACCAGTCGCTGCTCCATTTTTCATATGCCCTCCACCGTTTTTTGGTGCAAAGCGTCCCAGACAATTAGGTACGATTACTTCAACGCCACCGGGATTTCAATCTTTAAATAATATTACATAGTAATTGTACAACTGGGAAGTAGGCCCGCACCATGGGTGGTTGTGTAGCACATAAATGTAGATTGCTAATTTGAAGATAGTACTTGTTTATGCATATTTTGTTTGCAAACAATTTCATTACTCTGTCTCTTTAATGAGTTAATCTTTGGAGATATAAGTAGACTGGAGTTTTGTGATCCTCATGATGTTTTGGCTTTAGAGAATCTGTCATACTACCATACTTCAATACATCAGGCAATACTAGATAAGTCATAATTATATTGGAGTCGGAATGTTTCTGCATAATCTTCTCCATCTAATAGCTTAGCCGATTTCTGACTTTAAGATGCATCAGAAGCATGCATGGTTATAAATTGATCCCAATTATATTCTTACAGATGACGAGTCCTCGGAAATGGAGAATCTCTTAAAGAGGGCCATGCCTTGGCTGGGTGAGGAGATATGCATAAAGGACCCTCAGACACAGAATACCGTAATGCCTGGTCTGAGCTTGGTTCAGTGGATGAACATGAATATGCAGCAGAGCTCATCATTTGCAAATACGGCCATGCAGTCCGAGTACCTGCGGTCAATAACCAACCCCAGCATGCAAAATATTGGTTCTGCTGATCTCTCGAGGCAGTTGAGCCTGCAGAACCAGCTTCTGCAACAGAATAACATGCAGTTTAATACTCCCAAACTTTCTCAGCATATGCAGCCGAACAATGATTCGTCGAAAGCAGCCATTCCATTGAACCAGTTTGGCGTTAGCACCAAATCACAAGAACAAACTCATGATGCTAGTAACCTTCAGAGGCAACAACACACCATGAACTTTGCCCTTCCTTTGAGCCAAGCTCAAACCAATCTTGCCCAAGCTCAGGTCCTTGTACAGAATCAGATGCAGCAGCCCCATATATCTCAAAACCAGTTGCCAGCCATCAGCCAACCGCTCCTGTCCAATCAGCAGCAGCAGCAGCAGCAGCAACAACAACAACAAGAACAAGGAAAACATCATCATCATCAACAACAACAACAACAACAGCAGCAACAACAACAAAAAATTCTACAGCAGCAGCAGCAGCTTTTACTTCAGCAGCAGCAGTTGCAACAACAGCAGCAGCAGCAGCAGCAGCAGCAACTCAATAAGATGCCTGCACAGCTACCAAATCTGTCAAATCAACAGCTGCAACTATCTGATCAGCAGCTTCAGTTGCAACTCCTACAAAAACTACAGCAACAGCAGCAGTCATTCCTATCCCAGCCTGGAGTTACCCTTGCACAATTACCTCTGATCCAAGAACAGCAAAAGTTAATTATGGATATGCAACAGCAGTTGTCGAACTCTCATTCACTTCCCCAACAACAGATGATGCCTCAACAGAGCACAAAAATTCCATCACAGGCAGCACCAGTCCCACCACCGATGCTGCCAGATACACAACAGAAGCTGCCACAGAAGCAAGCTGTCCCCGCAGATACTTTAGAAGCTACCGTTCCACCGACCACACCACTGAGATTCAGTTCAGCAAACGGAAGTCCTTTGAGGATGCCTGGTGCTACACGTTCTGTAGTTACGGATGAAATCCCTTCTTGCTCAACGTCCCCTTCCACTGCAAATGGTAATCATCTTCTACAACCAGTCTCCGGTAGGGACCAATATTGCAGCATGATCAACACCGAGAAGGCACCTCAGTCAACAGCCCCTATGTCAGTTCCAAGTTCCCTTGACGTTGTCACAGGAACTCCAAGATTGACAGAGGAATTTCCAAAATTGAATTCCAATGTAAAGCAAAGTATGATGACTTCAAAATTGCCGACTGCGGGAGCTAGTCCCCAAAATTTTGTGAACAATGCACCCCCAACAGAATATCTAGAAACAGCTTCGTCAGCAACTTCAGTCTGGCTTTCCCAAACTGATGGTCTTCTGCAACAAAATTTCCCCATGTCTACTTTTAGTCAGCAGCAGCTTTTCAAAGAGGCACCTCCTGATACTGAAATTCAAGCTGAAGTTCCAAGTAATAATGCATTGTTTGGAATTAGCAATGATGGTCATGTGGGCTTCCCTATGGGAACTGATGACTTCCTCACGAATGGTATTGACGCTGTCAAGTATCAAAATCATCTCTCTACAGACATTGATAACAACTACAGAATACCAAAAGATGCCCAGCAAGACATATCATCCTCCATGGTTTCACAGTCATTTGGTGCATCAGACATGGCATTTAATTCCATTGACTCTGGAATCAACGATGGTGCTTTCCTGAATAGAACTTCTTGGCCTCCTGCTGCCCCACTAAAGCGGATGAGGACGTTCACCAAGGTTAGCACTTTCCCTTTTCTTCTACCTGAAGCTTGGATGCCAATTTCAATATGTTATTTGATATTCATTACGGTTCCCCTTTGAAGAAAAGGAAGCCTATATTCATTACTATGAAAAGTTGGCAAAAGAGTTGGAAAAGTAAACACCGAACTATAATCGAAAGGATCAATACCCTTGACTAAGTTCTGAAAATGTTAGGAAAATAGACATGAGGAACTTGATTTGCATAACTTGTCCTACCCTTGTACAAAATCTGTTCCGAGTATGAGGAAAAGCAGGAGACTAGAAATTTTGGTTCACTTCACCAAGGTACAGTCAGTGTAAAATCTGCCTATTGCTATGAACGGAGCATGTTGATTATGTTCAAATGTAATTTGTTTATGTATGGTTCATGAGATGCTCAGGTAGGTCCGAAACTGTGAATGGTTGACATTATAACAGAAGGAAAACACGTTTTAGGGTCGCTTTTTCTTCTTGCTAATAGCAGTATCTGTTGCTGTGGCTTGATCAGGCTGGCACAATTCTGCATTCAAGCATTTTTTTAAAATATTCATGAGTACCTTTTCTGCTGCATCTTTGCCTAACCTAACTGTCACTGTAGGTGTATAAACGTGGAGCTGTGGGGAGATCTATTGACATTAGTCAGTATGCTGGATATGATGAATTAAAGCATGCTCTGGCTCGAATGTTTAGCATAGAGGGCCAACTCGAGGAACGGCAGAGGATTGGATGGAAGCTTGTCTACAGAGATCATGAAGATGACATCCTACTTCTCGGTGATGATCCTTGGGAGTAAGTTCATCTGTCTTCCATTTTTTCTTGCATGATTTTGTCACTCAAAAATAATATCCTTGTCAATATTGTAAAATACTCCCTCCGTTCCATTTTAGATGATTTCCAAATGGATGCATCTAGATATAAAATACATCTAGATACATCCATTTGGAAATCATCTAATATGGAACGGAGGGAGTACTAAATATTCAAGTGATAGTGGCAATGTGAAATATGGCTAACCAGAACGATGAATAAACTAAAATGCATAGACAACGCTGAGCTTGTGCTGATTGTGGATTTGAGCTTGTACATATTTTGCGCTAATTGTGGATGTTAATGTTGGCCGTGCAGGGAGTTTGTCAACTGTGTGAAGTGCATTAGGATCCTTTCGCCTCAAGAAGTGCAACAGATGAGCTTGGATGGCGATCTTGGGGCCAACGTTCTCCCGAACCAGGCTTGCAGCAGCTCAGATGGTGGGGGGAATGCTTGGAGGGCTCGCTGCGACCAGAACTCCGGCAACCCTTCCACCGGCTCATACGACCAATTTGAATGACCCAATTTGGTCTAAGTAGACATTGGTACTGGAGAAGACCGGCAACAGCTGTGCAGCGCCAGGATGTTGTAGATGCCCCAGCTTACATCCGGGGAGCGCAAGCGGCTTGTCGGATTAGTAGTATTTCTGTTTATATGTGTAGTTCTTACAAGAAAGGAAGTAGGCATTGGTAAATGAAGCTTACCTAGAGTTGAGGGGGCCTTAGGTGAAAGATGCTGTACTATTGGGAAGGCATGTCTGTAGTAACCTGATGCTTCGTTTCTCTTGAGGCCATTTTTAAGATCTCCATCCGTCCCAAGTTGGTCGCTGCGAAAGCAATTATTTTTTTAGTTTCTAGCAATTCGTCGCTTGTTATTTTATTTGATAGCATCTGAAGCAACACGGAGAAAGCAACCTAACAGAATACATAATAGTAGTGCACACTAGAACTTTAAAGTTAATACCTTGTGAGTTATGAGGAGCAATCATACAAATTATTGAGCGATAACCTGAGGATTTTGCAGATATGTATGTTTTGAAGTCCGGAAACTACTGAACGTTCTTTTCTCTAGCATCTATAGAACAGTCTCAGGCTTTGATCCAATAATGCTAGGGATGCTGGACTGTTAACCTTAAGTAGGTCGACAGTCTGCAGAATAAAACACCCAGCCAGGACCAACCACGGAATCGAAGTTTGTTTTGTTTTGATTGTATAATAATCATGCTAAAAACTTCATGCACTAACAGCACACATTTCATTACAAGTCTCACAAAAAATATTTATGCTGATGTTCATCAGGGGTTTGACATAAGGTGTTTCTAATTTGTTTTACTAACAGACGATCCTATAAAGATCTTATTTACCAACCGAGGAGATGGGCTATTTCTGAAAACAGTTATACAATACACGGAGATTCAGTTCTCTGTGAAGAATGATCATGAACCTCAGCTCTCAACCCTGGTACTCGATTCAGGTTGTTCATGCATGAATGACTGGTAGGTCTCAACCCGGGTCTTCGGTTCAGGCCGTTCGAGTCCGTTCATGAATCCAAGTGTCATTGTGAGGAAATCCTTCATGTGAAGCTTCTTCCATTCCTACAGAACACATGATGGAATGTAACTAGTGAGCAAAAGTCACAATGAAAACAATGGAAATTGAGTAGATTGAAGATAATCACAGATCAAATGCGTCAATAGACTACAATGGCTACCCATATGAAATTGTGTTAAATTTTCCTACGCCCTCAAATAAAAACCTAGTTCACTCAGTTAAAGCGGCTGAATGGTGAAAGCGCCTTCAGCGGCAAAATCATCTACATGAGCTCATAACAAAGAGGTGTGGTTCAGTGTGACAGTCTTCGGCATTGAAATCTTATGTCCATTGTGGTTCTGTCAGAACTGGTAATCTCGGTGAAATATATCGACATTCGTATTGATCAGATTAGTTCAGTGTACAGTATCACTTGAGAACACAATAAATATACTCATTCTAAGAATCAAGCGTGGGACTGAAACAACTAGAATGATGGTTTTAAGATTTGTGGATGTTGCGAACAGGGCTCTCATAGATGAACATGAAGTGAAAGACCCTCACCTCAAAATCCCATTCACCATAAAGATCTGGATCCTCTGCATCACTCCATATATAAGTGTCAGCAAACATTGTCTCGGAAGTATCCTGGAAGGCCAAAGTTTCTTTCAGCAATACTATCTAAACGGCAAGTTAGCAGCTTAAAATAGTTTCTAATAAAAGCAAAGCAATGAGCAATGTGTCACTTCAGATGAAAAAACAACTTACAGTCAGTGATATCTGAACTCTTCTCCTTACATACTCAAAATCTTCAAATGCATCCAGGACAATGAGTTCTGCATCAGATATACCCATGATAACCTGCAGAGCAGTAGCATGAGTAGAGAAAGGCTGTAGCTGAGGCTCAGCTACATGATTGGCCTCATTGCAAAAAGAAAAAAAAATTGCACCTAATAACAGGAGACAAGTGATAAAGTGACTCCCCCAAAACAAATACACAAACTTAAAAAATTGTATGGTTTAAAAATTGCGTAAGTTTTCAAAAGTAACTATTGGATTGCACAAAATTAACCTGAAGACATGTCTGACCAGAGCAACCTTTGAGAATGAGAAGCTGGTTTTGGACCCAAACTCCCCCAAAATTTATTGACTTAAAATAACTTAGACTCGTAACTAAAACTCAGCACTTCCACATTCCGGGGTGAAAAAACAGAGAAACTACATAATGTACAACCAGAGAGAAACTATGCTCTAATCAGATCTTATGACAGCAGTGGACTGGGGGAACAGAACACAACCAACTGAGAAAATACGGATTCATGCTGAAGAATGAAAAAAAAGGAAAAGATGAACAGCCAAGTCTTGTATAACAGTTAACAAACCTTCCCAGCAACTTTCTTGCTTTCAACAGGTAGGATTGCTGGATAAATACGGTCCTTGACGTTAAATCTGTGGCTGCATAGAATGTATTCTGATGTTAGAACTTGACTTGCAACTTGCAAGTAAATCAATCAATATATGTGGAGAACAGGGGTAGCAGAAAAAGAACTGTAATTCAAGATTCAGCATTGCAGAAGCAAAAATAATACTTCCTCCGATCCGGTTCAAGTGTCGCTGGAAAAGACCTGGGTACGTACAACTGAACAGTACTAGTCACGACATTCTTTTGGGATTGAAGGGAGTAGATCATCTTTGCATGTGTTAATTCTTTAAGGTGCTATCTGACCAGTATGAACACGAGAAACCTATGGCTATGGGTTTCATAGCACAGATAGAAACATGATACTACGGATACACCGACCAGTCAGGCTTACGCTGAAACACTGAAGATGCAACTAAAAAAGTCAAGGCCAGAAGCAGCTTACTATCATGAGCCTCAACCGCTCTGAATTCTATTTTTTACAGCGTTCATGTTCATCCTAAAGCTCCTTCTACCTACAGAACACTCCTCTCCCATACAGGAACAATAAACAATCAGCGCGGCCCAGAATTCTCTGGTTCATCGCAGCATGCTGAATCGAAAGGATCAACCGCTGCAGATTTTAAGAGCTAATAAAAAACATAAGAGCTAATAAAAAACATAACCTAGTCACCGAGCACCGCAATTTCCGCGAACAGAAGCGACGGCCGGGGATGAATAATTCGCGGGGGTGAAACCGTGAAAGGATCGACAACCAAGAGAGGAGATGGGGGAAAGGGGCGCGTCCGTGCGTGCGTAGTGCGTACTGGTGGGTGAGGAGCGCCGGGGAGGAGGCCGGGACGCGGCTGAGGACGGCGCTGACCACCTCGTCCGCCATCAGGCTCCCGTACACGAACACGCTGTGCGTGGCGGCGGTGTCAGGGGTCGTCGCCGCCGCCATGGCGTCAGGGGGAGGAGATGAGCGTGTGGGGAGGAGTAGGAAGGAGTTCTGTCCGGTGCCAGTCAGTGACACTTGGCGTGGCGGCGAGAGGCACGCGACCGGGAGCTCCTATATCCCGCGTTACGCGGAGGCTGCCTAGCGCCGCGCACCCCTCCGAAGCGCACTGGGCCGGCCCAACTGCAAAGGTAACCCCTCCGCAGCGAAATGGGCCGGCCCAACTTCGCAGGTAACTATTATTTTTTCTTTTTTCTTTTCGGTTTTATTTTCTGTTTTGATTTTTCTTTTCTGTTTTTATACTAACAAGAAAATGTGTTTATATTTGTGGAAAAAAACAAAAATAATATAATAAAGTTATATATATATATATATTTTTAGAAAACTAATAATATATAATTATTTCATTGGAATGATTTTCGTACATAAAAATTATGTATTTGAATGAATTTTTAAATATAAACTTTTATTTTATTTGAAAGATTTTTTATTAAAATATTTATCTTATTTGAACGATTTTCAAAACATGAACAATTATATTGTTTGAACGAATTTTTAATAAAACATTTATCTTATTTGAACGATTTTCCAAACATGAACAATTATGTTATTTGAACGGATTTTCAATAAAACATTTATCTTATTTGAACGAATTTCAATACATGAACAATTATGCTATTTGAACAAATTTACAAAACACATTATCTTATTTGTACGACTTTTAAAACATGAATAATTATGTTATTTGAACGATTTTCAAAATATGAATAATTATGTTACTTGAACAAATTTTCAATAAAACATTTATCTTATTTAAATGAATTTTCAAATATAAACATTTTATGTTATTGATTTTTTAGAACATTTATACTATTTAAAACAAAAAAACCTACTCAAATTTTCCACAACATATTTTTTTAATATAATACTAAAAAACAGAAGACAAAAAGAAAACAGAAAATAAACGTAAAAAGAAAAGAAAATGCAAAGAAGAGAAACTAAAAAATAAAAAATAAACAGAAAAACGGAAAAAAGAAACCGAAGAAAGAAAAAGAAACATAAACAGAAAAACAAAAAAGATAAACAAAAAAGAAACACAAACAAAAAGAGAAAAAACCGTCATCCGTACTATTGGGCCAGCCCATATGCGTCCGTGCGGTACGCGGAGCTTTCCAGGCTCCGCGGTACGTAGAGCATAGGGTTGTCCCACGCGACCGAGCTGTGGCGTGCTGCGTGAGCTGGGCGGCCGGTCCAGTGATCCAGTCTATAGCTGGCCAAACGGGCCGTGCCAAATGGGCCGGCCCGAGGCACAGCTTTTTTGGCCCGGCACAGTACTAATCGGGCCGTGTCGCGGCACGGGCCCGTTAGTGCCCCGGCCGGCCTCCGATTTGAGGCACACGGGCCGACCTGGCATGGCACGATTAGTTTTCTTTATTTTTTTTAATTTTATAGCTATTTTTTCTAAATTTTATAATAATTTTTACCTATTTTGGGCTGTAATCGGGTCAAATCCCGGCCCGTCGGCCCTCAATAGTGCAGGTGGACCATGCCAACAGTGAGGCTGAGGCACGCGGGCTGGCCCGACACGATACGAATAGCAATCGTGCCTAACGGGCCGTGCCCGGCCGGGACGGCCCGGTTGGCCAGCTATAATCCAGTCCAACGAGCGAGACGAGGCTCCGCGGCAACCAGGACCGGGCGTCGTGCAGGGGGCTGGGCCAGGTCGATGGCACTGTGCGGAATAATGGCCAGCGGCTGGATAATGGCCCAGATGGAGTGCTCTGCAGATTGATGGGGAATTTACTTTTTGCCCTCCTTTACCTCAGTACTATACTATGCCCTCTTTTATTTTGGTCTCACTTTTTTGCCACTCTTTACTTTCTAACTAGTATATTATTTGCCCTTTTGAGTTGTTTTATTTCATATTGAGGATTTAGAACAAAACGTAAGACATAATTGCCCCTGCTACACACCTGACTTGAGTCAGATCGCATCTCCCGTTTCTCTGGTTAGAACGGCATGGCTAGCTGCTGCCGCTCGCCGCTGCACCTTGGTCGTTCTGAGCTGGGCATGATAATCGTCACCTGGCTCCCGTTCCCTGCCATGAAATGCTGTTGTGAGCAGTGAAACTGTTTGGTAAACTGGCAGTCGGCTGTCAGTTGTTAATGGTAAAGAGTCTGGAATACTCTTGAGATGCTCCGAGACTGATTATATATTGATTTATTGACAATAGCCTAGAAATTTAGTATTTCGCTGATGTTTAAACTGTTCGCTGATATTTAAATTATTTTACATACATAAATAGACAAATTACATGTTTTTCGGTTAAACGACCGCATTTCTTCTGCTTAAAAATATTTCAATTACCATGGTAGAATTAATAACGGTCACTTCTTATTAATCTCTTGCTGACCGCATTTGTCCGCTTACACATCAACATTTTTCGCTGTCGAGAATATTACTGCGAAATTTTTAAAAATGTGTTATTAACTGGTATCCTCATAAAGAACGGTTATTTCCTTTTTTTTTCATTCTTTATTCACAAACGGTTATTAACTACACTGCTCTAGACCTGTACGATGGATAAATCAATGGATTACAAAATAGAGGAGATACTGATAAAAGTAAACAATCATGCACACATATAAAAATCAAGCATTTCATCCGCATAAATACTCTGCCTATGCAATACCAGATCCATCTGTGAATATAAAGAAAGAAAGAAGGAGGAGCTTCCGGACGTCTTCGGGCTCGTAGTGCAAATAAGCACGGTTGGTTGTGGGAAAGCGCGTTTGGTTTGTCCCTTTGGTTGGGGTTAGAGCAATTCTAGCCGTCCCCCCACGAAGCCCCCCAAGAACAATTTTTTGACGCCGGCGGTCCATTATCCCCGTAGTCGCGCCCCCAGGACCCCCTAAGGCCTCGTTTTTCGCCGGATTTGGGACAAATTTTATCCGGTGTACCAGGCCGAACCCCGCGCGCCGGGTTCGGCCTGAGGGCGCCGGCGAAAGGGGAAATGGCGCGAAACCGAGAGAAACCGCGCGAAGCTTCTCGTGGGCCCGCGTTGTCAGCGGCACAACGCTTCGTCGTCCTCATCGCCTCGTCTCCCGCGTCGCATTACTGCGCCTGCCGCCGGTCAGGCTGCCGCCGTCGTGTCAAACCGGCCACGCGCCGCAGTTACTACCCCGCCCTCTCCCGCCGGTATTTATTTACTGCCCCACCCTTCACAGCGAGCACACCCACCCATCTCGCCGAGCACGCACGCATCGACCCCTTCTTCCCCTCCCAAACCTCGCACACCACCGGAATGGATCCAGCAAGCAGCGCGGCGGCCAACGGATTCGGCCGGACCTGGCTCCAGGACAGGGAGGCGCGCCTGCTGTATGAGGCGGGCTACCCATGCCCGCCCGGCATGAGGCTCCCCAGAGACTGGCGGCTCAGCCAGATGGGACACCCGGTCCCCCCCGTCCCCATCGGCGATGAGCGGCTGACGGAGGAGGAGCAGGCGGATCCCATCTGGGACCCCGAGAACAAAGTGCGCTGGAACACGTTCTTCGCCGACCGCCGCCAGCGCCAGCTCAGCGACTACCCCGGCCCGGCGGCGTACGCGCCCAAGCGCAACAACAGCGACTGCCAGAAGCGGTGGTGGGGCATGCCCGGCCGGTCGCTGGCGTACGTCCTCGAGTACATCGAGGACGGCAACGAGCTGCGCCTTCAGGGCCCGTCGGCGCGCCAAGGATGGATGCCGAGGAGGATGTCCTTCTCGTCGTCCTCCTCTTCCGACGCCGCACGCTCCTCGACGCCGTTCGCCCGCGTCAAGGAGGAGCCGACGGACGAGCCACCGCGAAGGAGCGGCTCCCGCGGCATCGTCATCAGGGAGCCCGACACCGGCACTGGCGGGAGCTCCTCCCGCATGCTGACGCCGAAGAAGGAGCCCGGCACCGGCGGCCGCTCCCTCAAGAAGGCCTTCAAGAAGAAGGCCGTCGTGAAGGAGGAGGCCTACGACGAGGAGGAGGCCGTGCGGGTCGCCATGGCGGCCAGCCTCAACGACGTTCCTCCGGCGCCGGTGGACTTCGCGCTAGAATGGTCGGCCCGCGAGCACGAGCGGGAGGAGGAGGAGCGCCAACGGCGCATTGAGGCCGAGGAGAAGGAGCTCCTCGCGCGCTACGAGCGCCACCGCCGTCATCGCGTCGGGCCGGAGTACGTCGTGCTGGACGACAGTGACGAGGATGGTGCCGGCCCGAGCCAGTACGGCGGCGGCGACGGCGCTGGGTGCAGTGCTCCTCCTCCGACCGGTGGCGACGAGGACGACGACGAGGACGACGACGGCGGTAACTACACGTAGTTCTACCGCCACTTCGGCATGTAGACGCCGCGCCGCGCCGCCGTGTTTTTTTTAGTTATCTTGTATTATATCCTCCGTGTTCGACGAAAAAACGTCAAGTTTGAACAAATTTCGTCAAATTCGCGTAAGTTTCGTAGTTTATCTCGTGTTTTTGCCGTTCCGCCTAGGGCCGCGGCTGGGAATCGGCCCGCCCCCAGGCCGATTTTTTCCGCCGGCGCCCCCCCAGCAGGCCCAAAAAAACGCCGGCAAATCGGCCTGGGGAGGCCAACGGCTGGAGTTGCTCTTAGGCTTATAAGTCTGGAAAGCCAAGCTGAAAGCCTAACCAAACAGGCTCATAGTCCGGCTTCTCGGCGCCCCGGCCTTTGTTCCCCGTAGTGTTCTTTTTTCCTTGGCTACGCATGTTGGAGATGGAGGAGAAGCTGCCGACGTATGAACCGAGATCAACGCTTCTGGGGTCGAGTTTGCCGCGGCGAGGCATGCGATAGAGGCAGCCGTTGAGAGCGTCAAATAAGAGCGTCCTCTCGGAATCCCGCTGCCAATCGTCGTCTCCACCTCCGCCACCGTGTGGATTGACGCCGCCGCCGCCAAATCCCTCTGTTCCTGGTCGGCTCTGTTCGAAGAGAACGGTGCAAATCGTTCCCTCGCGGAGCAGCGACGCCCAGGACCGTGGCTCCTAGCGTGGCGGCATCTCCCAGCGTGGAGACGTCTCCCCTGCACACCCGCAAGCACGGCTCCCGGCGGCACGTCCGCCATGGCCGGCGGGGGAGATTTCGCCGTGCTCCCTGGGACGCCGCCGCCAACCGCCCTGAGATCTACCTCCGTCCGCCGTGGGGGATGCCACCGTAACCGCCTGATTCTCTCCTTGTGGCGGACCAGGAGCTCTGTTCGAGCGAGCGAGGCAAGAAGAAACGAATCGAGAATGAGCTCGACTCGATCGACCCAGGCGAGGGGTATTTTTGTAATTGACTGTGGGCCCGGGCTGTAAGAGGGCAAATCTTCAACTGCCAAAGAAAAGTGTGGCAAAAAAGAGAAACCAAACTAAAAGAGGACAAATCGGATAGTCTCAAAGTAAAACGGGGCAAAAAATAAATAATCAAAACCCCGCAAATTGGAGGTGCTGGCTGGAAGCAGGCCGATGGAGCGCATGCACAGCTGAAGCAGGCCAGGCGTCGACTAGCTTCCCTTAAAAAAAGACAAGCACGCCAGGGTAGTTGACAATCTATGCTCTTATAAAGCAAAATCTTAACTAACATGTATTAATTATTTTTCTATCTAAACATGCAATCTATCCATATCATTCATTCTCGTAACCAATCAATGTCCATGTCCTCCCACTAATACTCTTTAAAGTCAATATTTTCTTTCATGCAACATATCCATGTCATCTACTTTTCATCCATCCAATTGTCCACGTCACCAAATTTTAATCATCAAATATTAAAAAAACACGTTAATTAACTCTAGCATTTCGACAATTGTGATCAGCTGAATCTTTCATATTTCTATAAACAACTTCAAATTTCGTGGGTCTTATATGCCGTTATTTACACAATAAAATTCTTAAAAAGATTTCCGCCGCAACGTGCGGGGTATATTTCTAGTTTTAAAGAAATATCGAGGTAACTCGTGCTCAAAATAACTAATATGTAGTAGTACTTGAGGGATTTTAAGTAAAAAATTAAATGAATGGAACAACAACAATAATAGTAAAATAAAAATGACACAAAGTTGCGTCTATTAATTATAAGAAAATGACAATCCCGAAAGATAAACATCGTTCCACACACACATAATTCTTAGAACCTGAAGTAAAACTTCATTGCTAAACTGGGATCGACTACCTTTTTTTAGACTCTCGTGGCTAATCTAATTAAAAAAGTTGGAAGAAACACATGAAACTTTTAAAAAGGTTAAACTACAACGAATTTAAGACCCGTCTATATAGTTGTCGTGGTATGGACATATGCCTAAGTATAGTCTTGTGAGGTGTGGGAGCAACTGACACAGCCGGCGGCATCTGCAGGCGGGATTGGGCACAAGCATGCACGCTGACACACGATGTACCCAGGTTCGGAACCCTCATGGTGAGGTAACACTCCTACTCCTGATGTGTTCTTGTTATTTCACGGTGGATAGGTTACAACTCGCTCCTTGAGCTGTATATGAGTGTCCGGCTTGAACAGCCGGGTGAGTCCTACTAGGGTTTCTTCCTGGACTAAGTGGTCGATCGATCTAGGGTTTCCTGTCGAGCCTCTAGGGTTTTCAGATAAGGATCTCCCTCTCTGGAGGCAGCACCCCCCCTATATAGGGCTGAGGAGGTGTTGTACAAGTGTGGGTCTGGCTTATTACACAGTGACTGGTGGGGGCCGGCTGCCCGACCCGGACCCGGCGGGTCCGGCTACAGTCTTCATCCTTCCCATAGTATTCTTCCATCATGTATAGTGAGCGCCGCACGGTATGGAGGCGCCGTTGTCGGGGACGTGCGAGGCCGGGTGGCGCGCTTCTGGTCTGGTCGGCTCCAACCCCGCCGGGTGCGGGTCAGCGTGCCAACAGCACGCCCCGTACTGTGGCGCCGTGGGGTCTGGCGGCCGTGTCGTGTGATTGTAGATATTAGTAAGCACTAGTGAGAGTTGGGTGGTGCCCCAAGCGAAGGCGGAATTGTAGCTAGTAGCAGTTTTCCCTCTTTTATAGAACCGAGGTTTATCGAACCAGTATGACTTTGAAATCAACAACGAGGTGAATGTTGAAGATCTCTGGCGCTTAGGGATACCTTCAACAGACATGGACCTGCACACACTCAACCAAATACTTTGTCCCCAACGGCGGAGAGGTTGTCAATCTCTCCGGTCTCGCAGAACACAAAGTGGTTAATTGTATGATGAAATAGATGCAATAATGAAAAGTGACCAGAGGAGTAATGATGATGAAAAGCAAGTAAATGAGGTTGTAAACAATGTAAAAAGATGGACCGGGGGCCATGGGTTCACTAGTGGAGTCTCTCAAGTAAATAAAATATGCATGTGATGGGTGAACGAATTACAGCTGGGCAATTGACAAGATCATGACACAAACCCAATTTAGCTATGACAAAAAGGACATGATAATATTTATGGAGGCATCACGACAAAGAACAAAGAGCGTTGAGTTCAACATCGTCTTTGTGTAAAAAGTCCACCGTGGGATCGCTATCCAGCCTGTCACCCAACGGTATTAAGTTGCAAGCAACAGACAATTGCATTAAGTAAAGTGCATGATGTAAGCAATACTAATATCAAATGAGACATTAACACCGCTGTTTTAGCCTTAGTAGCAACAACACACCCTCGCACTTGGATGTTTTTGTCACTCGTGCCCAGGAACAAAAGGGGGCATGAACCCACTATCTAGCATAAATACTCTCTCTTGGAGATACACACAATCACTTGGCCAAAGTAACTACGCACATCGGAGAGCATGCAAGAACATAAATTACTCATATAAGAATCATGCACAATCTGAACATAACTTCATAATCAATCGGATCCCAGCAAACACATCACATACCATTACAATAATCGATCTTGATCATGTTAGGCAGCTCACAAGATCATAAGACATGAAGCACAAGAGAGAGAAATTACCAACTAGCTACTGCCATGGACCCGTAGTCCAAGGTGAGACTACTCACAAATCATCCCGGAGGAAGGCATGGCGGTGAAGACCCCTCCGGGATCGATCTCCCCTCCGGCAGAGTGCCAGGATCAGCTTCAGATTGGACCCCGAACTAGGGTTTTCGGTGACGGCGCATCGGGGTCGAGTTTCTAGAAAATAATGGCCGCCTCGACGTTTTTAGGTCATGAGGCAATTTATAGGCGTCGGAGGGGGCCGAGGGGGTGCCCACAGGGCAGGGGCGGGTCCCACCCGCGGGTGGGCCCCTGGCCGCGGCAGGGGGCCGCCCCTGGCCTGTGTGTGGCCCCCCAGGCTCCCCTTTGGTGTCCTGGTGCCTTCCATTGTGTAAAAATTCCTCGTAAAATTTGGTCCAATTCCGAGAATATTTTCAGAAGTAAATTTCTGAAACAAAAAGATAACAAAAACAGGGAACTATCACTTGGCATCTTGTCAATAGGTTAGTCCGATAAAATGCATAAAAATGATATAGTTGACAGTAAAAACATGTGGCAATATCACAAAACTAGCATGGATCACTCAAAAATTATAGATACGTTTGAGACGTATCAGCATCCCCAAGCATAACTCCTACTCGTCCTTGAGTAGGTAAGTGATAACAAATAATTTTGATGAGACATGCAACCAACACAATCTTGATCAAGATAGTAATGCAAAGCACATGAAATGAATAAGGTGATCCAAAATAATTGTCTATAGTTGACATTAAGCAAACAATGATTGACAAACGCTATCTAACAAATGCTAGGAACTTTTCATGAATAAGTGCGTTGGAGACATGGAACCATACATAAGGTTTAGAAAGAAGAATTGCGAATTATGTCTCCAATGTAAAGTATCAATCATTCTTCAAAGCATCTAATTAGTCATTCATGGAAATAGCCAAGCTCAAGTCAGGTGTCCAAATCCATCTACTTCACAAATCAACTGTTTCGAAGTCTACTCAACTAGTGCAAGTCAGAAGTGGCTTTGGCACCATGATGTTATGGCAAAGAGAACAATGATGGAGGTTTGGAAGGTCAAAAAGAAAGGCTCAAACAGTGGAGAAGGTAACCACAAGACAGAAGGAAGTCCCGTAGTTGACACTGTATGAGGAGTAGTGATTGCCATGCAACGGATGCACATAGAGCTATAAGTGTATGAAAGCTCTCCAATGGAACTAGTGGGGGTGCATCCAACTTGCTTGCTCATGAAGACCTAGAGCTCATTTGTGGAGGCTCATCCTTGGAATATACAAGCCAAGTTCTATAATGTTAATTCCCCACATAGTTATACAAATGAAACATGAAAACTCTCTATAATGAAGTGTAGGTGCTAACTAGCACAAGTGTGGAATAAAGGATAGTAGTGCTGCCCCCTCTCTCTTTTATATTTCTTTTTTTTTTTAATTGTGGCCTCTGTGGCTCTTTTAAATTTTCTCTCATTGGCCTCTTTTGGACTCTTTTACGTGGCACTTTGGACTCTTTTCAATATGCTCACAGGTAGGGGCAACACTCTATTTTTACAAGATGATCATCACACTTTTGGTACTCATAACTCATAAGACTAATACATGATGTATAAAAGAAGGTATGCATGATCGAGCGTATTGTGGAAAAAATGTAGAACATGTGGCAAGCCACGTTGCACACTAACTCAATGATCAAGCAAACTATATGGTAATGAAGAACGAGATCAAGTCATGTAATGTAATGATGGATGTTGCATGGCAATGTATCTCGGAACGGCTATGGAAATGCCGTGATAGGTAGGTATGGTGGCTGTTTTGAGGAAGATTGTTGGCTTATGTGTAGGAGAACAGGATGAAGTTCTCCCACGGAGTTGGATGTGCTCGCGAAGTATGCACCAATCTCAATGTGAGAGAGGGCATTGCGCAACACCGAAGAGGCTAGCAAAATATGGAAGTGGAAGTGCCAAAAACCAAAACTCAACAATGCATTTCGTATATTGCAAACAACTAGTAGTTTCAATGTTCCACAAATGGTTAGAGACACCCCGAGAGGGATCGTGGCGGCGACACAAGTGCCCCGTTGGCTTCCCCGACCGTTGCAGTAACTACCCACTAGGAACTTATTTTCAACTTAGTAGAATTCATGACACATTAGCATTGTAGACTTAGGTTGTTTAGTTCAGAAAAGTATGGCTCCACGCTTTAATAACACCTCTCCACTAATCAGATCTAACACCATTAACCAACACATTTTAACCATTAGTTATTTTAGTGCCTCAAAACAATTGAAGGGTATCAAATTATCCACGTAGTGATCTACAAGACTATGCAGGTTTTTCTACTTCATACCACTGCCATATGCATAGCATTTTACTGATCTAACACATTAACCAAGCAACCAAAGCAACTCTCCAACAAATATTAGTGAAGAACAAGAGAGTTTAATAACAACTACTAGCAGCTCTAAAAAAGGTAAAATCTAAAAGCGAGAGCTTACTAGAAAACAAACAGTAGCTAAGAATACTCAAAAAGATATAAGCGAAGCAAAGGAGTATTCAAACGAGAAAACGGAGCGTGTCTCTCTCCCACACAAATGAAGCTAGGATCCAACAAAGATATGACCAGCAAACAAACAAACACAACTGAAAGTAAAAAGATGCTCCAAGCATAGCACATAATATGTAAAGTGATAAAAACGAAGTTCAACGAAGACGACCTTATGATAGTCGATGAAGATGAGGGGATGCCTTGGGCATCCCCAAGCTTTGACTCTTGATAGTTCTTGATATTTAGAGGGGGTGACATGGGAGCATCCCAAAGCTTGAGCTCTGATCCATCCTCGATTCCTTCATATTTCTCTCCTTTGGAACTTAAAAACTCCCTTCACACAAAACTTCTCATAATTTGATTAGAGGGTTAGTGCTCATAAATTAAAATGCATATGTGTTCAAATTAGGACAAATTGCAAACCAACTTCATTAGACATGAGCTACTGTTAACTAAGCCTCAATGTGGCACTCTACCCCTAGAGTATCACATATGACGATGGTAAAGAGACAAATATGCAAAATAAAAGCAGAATCTGTCAAAACCTGAATAGTCTGTAAAGATCAATTTTTCGAGGCACTTCTGCAGCTCAAATCAGAAAACTCAAAACTAACGAAAGATAGATAAAAGCATCAATCTTGCTGTACAAAATTATCAGAAAAAGATAGAATCCTGGCGATTTTAGGATTTTCGTGCAACAGGCGCACAGAATCTGTTTTTGGACAGCAACTCAATACCCCGCACTTTCAATGCATTAGAGGCTAAACTTGGCACAAAAACCAAAAGAAAAGGATACAATGAAGTTGCTACAGAGGTAATAACTTAATGACTCAAGAAAAACAAAAAGCAAACTGAAAATAAAAGATGGGTTGCCTCCCAACAAGCACTCTTCTTTAACGCCTTTTAGCTAGGCGTAATGATTTTAATGATGTTCTAATAAGAATAAGAGTTGACAAAAGAGAGCATCAAGAAACAAATACCAAATATATTTGAGCCTAACCCACTTCCTATGCATAGGCATCTTGTACGAAAATAAATCCATGAAGCACAAAGCATTAAGCATAGAAAGGTAAAACAACATAAAGATAGGTGTTTTAGTAACATGAAAGCTCCAACAACCATATTTTCCTCTCTCATAATAATTTTTAGTAGCATCATGAACAAACTCAACAATATATCTATCACTTAAAACAGGATTTTCATGATCTACAAGCACATAATTTCGGTCCATCTCAAAAATAGTGGGATCAAACCCACTTTCAATAGAATTATAATGTTTATCATCAAGTAACATAGGACCATCATCAAGAGCATTATCATATAAACTTTCTAAGCACAACTCTTCATTAACATGTATCTCAATGGTAGGAACAAATAAAGGATTATCATAGGATTTATCAATATAGCACGGATTATCATATATAACAAGATCATTTTATCAAAAAGGGATGTTTCAAACGAATCAATAGGATCATAGCATTCAATCTCCTTTGGTGAGCAAGGAGGACAATCAAATAATGTATGAGTTAGAGAGTTACTCTCATTAGAAGGTAGGCATGGGCAGCTAATCCATTCTTCCTCGTTTTATTCGCCACTCTCCTCCTCTTTTTCATCCAATGGGCTTATAATTTCAGAACTTTCTTCTTCCATAGGCTCCTGGATGGCATTAGTCTCTTCTTCTGGGGGAGATAAACCCTTAAGATATTCAGTAATATAAGCATTATCATCTTTGTAATTATCCATGCAATATTTAAGTATAGCAAAACTTTCAGATTTATAAGAGCATCATCAACATTTTCAAGCAAAGAAGCAATTTCATAAGCACCCTTCCAAGCAACAAATTCTTCTATTTGTTCCACATCATAAAAATCATAGTTTCCCTTATCATAAGATGCTAAGATTTCAGTATCATTGCAAGCACATTGGAAAGGAAGGTGTTCAAAATTCAAGCAGCATGAAGATTCATCACAACAATAAGATATATCATATTTAAAGCACAAGTCTCTAGCATAATTGTTCAGTTGATTTATTATTTTCCATAAGTGTATCCCTTTTTGAGACAAGCGGTAATCCTTATAATATTCTTTTTGTTCCTCTGTGAACCTGCCTTGCCAATAAGATCTAGTTTCAAAAAAGTTAACCATTGAGAACAGGTAAATAACTAAGCATAATAACAAAACAAAAATATAGACTACACTAATTTTTTTGGGTTTTAAAATTTTGAAACAGGAAAATAAACTAAACGAGAAATAAAGCAGGCAAGACAAAAACAAAGTAAAGAGATTGAGTGTGTGAGACTCCCCATGGTGCAGCTCCAAAGTCCCCGGCAACGGCGCCAGAAAACTGCTTGATTGTGGATATTAGTAAGCCCTAGTGAGAGTTGGGTGGTGCCCCAAGCGAAGGCGGAATTGTAGCTAGTAGCAGTTTCCTCTTTTATAGAACCGAGGTTTATCGAACCAGTAGGACTTTGAAATCAACAACGAGGTGAATGTTGAAGATCTTTGGCGCTTAGGGATACCTTCAACAGACGTGGAGCTACACACACTCAACCAAATACTTTGTCCCCAACGGCGGAGAGGTTGTCAATCTCTCCGGTCTCCCCAGAACACAAAGTGGTTAATTGTATGATGAAATAGATGCAATAATGAAAAGTGACCAGAGGAGTAATGATGATGAAAAGCAAGTAAATGAGGTTGTAAACAATGTAAAAAGATGGACCGGGGGCCATGGGTTCACTAGTGGAGTCTCTCTAGTAAATAAAATATGCATGTGATGGGTGAACGAATTACAGCTGGGCAATTGACAAGATCATGACACAAACCCAATTTAGCTATGACAAAAAGGACATGATAATATTTATGGAGGCATCACAACAAAGAACAAAGACTGTTGATTCCAACTGCGTCTTTGTCTAAAAAGTCCACCGTGGGATCGCTATCCAGCCTATCACCCAACGGTATTAAGTTGCAAGCAACAGACAATTGCATTAAGTAAAGTGCATGATGTAAGCAATACTAATATCAAATGAGACATTAACACCGCTGTTTTTGCCTTAGTAGCAACAACACACCCTCGCCCTTAGATGTTTTTGTCACGAGTGCCCAGGAACAAAAGGGGGGCATGAACCCACTATCTAGCATAAATACCCTCTCTTGGAGATACACACAGTCACTTGGCCAAAGTAACTACGCACATCGGAGAGCATGCAAGAACATAAATTACTCATATAAGAATCATGCACAATCTGAACATAACTTCATAATCCATCGGATCCCAGCAAACACATCACATAGCATTACAATAATCGATCTTGATCATGTTATGCAGCTCACAAGATCATAAGACATGACGCACAAGAGGGAGAGACTACCAACTAGCTACTGCCATGGACCCGTAGTCCAAGGTGAGACTACTCACAAATCATTCCGGAGGAAGGCATGGCGATGAAGAGCCCTCCGGGATCGATCTCCCCTCCGACAGAGTACCGGGATCAGCTTCAGATTGGACCCTGAACTAGGGTTTTCGGTGACGGCGCGTCGGGGTCGAGTTTCTAGAAAATAATGGCTGCCTCGACGTTTTTAGGTCATGAGGCAATTTATAGGCGTCGGAGGGGGCCGAGGGGGTGCCCACAGGGCAGGGGCGGGTCCCACCCACGGGTGGGCCCTTGGCCGTAGCAGGGGCCGCCCCTGGCCTGTGTGTGGCCCCCCAGGCTCCCCTTTGGTGTCCTGGTGCCTTCCATCGTGTAAAAATTCCTTGTAAAATTTGGTCCAATTCCGAGAATATTTCCAGAAGTAAATTTCTGAAACAAAAAGACAGCAAAAACAGGGAACTGGCACTTGGCATCTTGTCAATAGGTTAGTCCGATAAAATGCATAAAAATAATATAATTGACAGTAAGAACATGTGGCAATATCACAAAACTAGCATGGATCACTCAAAAATTATAGATACGTTTGAGACGTATCATCGTGCGCGACGTGGGAGGTTCACCCCTCCGTGCTGTCCTGTCGGCGACCCTGGCCGGCTGGCGGCAGCCGGCGGAGAGCCGATCCGGCTGAAGGATCCACCCAGATACGTTTCAGTGGGCTACCTTGAAATATTGTCTTGTAAACTGCTATGACCACCCAGGGTTCATTCCCCCGACACTAGCCCCCGAACACGTTGGGGTTTGTCTGGGTGGCACGGCCGGGTAAACGTCTGCGTGTTGATATAACATTAGTTTCTTGTGTTCGTCGGTGTAGAGGTTGTCGCTGGCTGATGAACGCCGGCTCGAGTCTGTCAGCCGAGGTCGGCCAGCTGGGCGTCTCGAATTCAGCGTAGGGCCGGCTGGGTGTCTTGAATTCAGCGTCGGGCCGGCTGGGATTGACGTCAGGGATGACGTCTAGCCGTCCCGTCGGTCTGACACCCCACTACCCGGCCGGCCGCGATGCTTCGGGTCCTGATCCGGGATCTTCTGCGCCGGTTGCCGCGTCCAGCGGAGGTAGTGGGATCTTTTGTGGTTGTAACCGCCCCGCACGACCGACGGTTTCCCTCCACGTGGCCCAGATTGTGGGGATCGTGGGCAGGAGCCCAGGAGGCGGCCTCCGCCTTTAAATAGGCCGCCCCGGCCTCCTTCCTCTTCTTCGTTTCCCTGCTCCCTCTTCCTTCTTCTGCCGCTGCCATAGCAGAGCTCGCCCCCTTCTTCTCCCGCTCTTCGTCGGTGACAGGAGCGCGTCCCCCGCTCTGGCACATCACGGGCCCGCGCTCCTCCACCCTTCAACACCGCGTAGCCAACGTCAAGCTGGAGAGCGAGATGGCTGCCCGCGAGGGTGACGGCGACTGGCGGGGGTCCATCATGGACGACGAGGCGGTCGCCCAACTCCGGCGCAACGGGTTGCTGGGCACCAAGGACGACATCACGGTGCGCGTTCCTACCGGTGATGAGATCTAGCCCGCTCCGCACCACGGCGAGGCCGTCGTCTTCATCTACCACCTCGAATGCGGACTCGCCCTCCCGGTGAGCCCGTTATTTCGTCAATTCCTCGATTATTTTGAGCTCCAACCTCACCATCTCGGGGCGAACTCCATCGCCCAACTGAGCTTCTTCGCTGCCCTCTGCGAGGCATATCTGGGCATCTGGCCCAGCCTCGATCTCTTCTGCCGGTTCTTGTTCATGCGCGGCCGGTAGAAGACCTTTGCCGACGGCAGAAAGGAGGCCGTTGACTGCGGCAGCTCCATCGTCTACAAGCGGCGTGACTCCCCCTTGCCAGCCGGCCGACAAGCCGGTTGGCGATGGCGGTCCTGCCGACGCCGGAGCCGTGGAGTCCCCGGCTAAGAAGAGGCGCCTCCGGGTGCCAAAGGTTCCGGGGAACCCCGTTGCGTAAGTGTCTTCATCTTGCTTATTAACTTCCCTGTTCATCTTTTGCTCATGCTTTTTTCCGCTTCAGTCCTCCTAGGTCGTTCGTGGGCAAGAAGACCGACGACGGGTCGGCTGCGCCGGGGGGCGCGGAGAAGGCCGATGACGGTGTGCAGGACGATGCCGGCTCGGTGGAGACGGCCCCTCCGGTTGACCAGGCGGCGACGCCAGCCGGCGGAGATGTCGGAGAGGGCCAGGGCGTGACGGACGTCCCACCCCAGCCGCAGGCGGACGAAGCACCCGCTCCGGCTCAGCCTTCACTGCAGCCGGCCGCCGAGCAGCCGACGGTTCCCGAGCCGCGAACAACTCCCAAGCCAACACCGGCTCCTGAGAAGCAGCCGGACGTCAAGGCGACCCGGAAGTCGCCCGCGGCCGATCGCGACGCGTCGCGGGAGATCGTGTTGCACGAGGGCGGGGGCAGCCGTCTGGAAGGCCGGGAGCGGAAGCCGGCTGATCCCCTCGTCTTTGCCCGGGAGGTGGAGAAAGACCTGGAGGTGCAGCTCTCGGACTTCAACGGTTTCGTGAAGCGCTCGAGGTAATTCTTGTGGGTTTTGCGTGGTAGGCCGTTGCTTAGCCGGCTCTGATCTTGATTTATTTTCTTCCAGCTCTCGGTCGGGGAGCTCCGCGGCCGAGTCCAGGAGCTCGAGCAGGAATTAGCGGCTGCCAAGAGTAAGCAACCGCTGTTCGCCCGGTGGCCTTCTCTTTGGGGACTAACTCTCTTCCTGGCGAGTGCAGGTGTTGCGCAGCGCCCGCAGGCGGATCCGGAGGTCGTCAGCCGGCTGGAGGCTGAGGTGAAGCGGCTTGGGGAGCAGGATCTGAAGCGCCAGGCCGAGCTCGACGACCTAGCGAAGGCGAAAGATGCCGCGGACAAGGAGCATGCCGAGCAGCAGGACGCCGCGCAGAAGGAGATCAGCCGGCTGCAGGGCGAGCTCACCTGGTTGCAAGGGGTGGAGGCCGAGCAACACAAGATGGAGCTTCATCTGAAGGGCCAGCTCGGCAGTTTGGCCGTGGCCTTGAAGAGTAAGTTACTTTGCTTTTCTTGACTTTTTTCCTTCCGGTTCTTCCCTCCAGCTTCCTTTTATTTGGCTTCTTTCCGGCTTCAGGCTTCTACCTGGCCATCGAGGAGGAGGCGAAGAAGACCAACCTCAAATCCATCGGGGTGCCTCCGACCCCGGCTACCCTGTCCGCCATCCAGCCGATGCTACGGGAAGTGCTGGCCCAGTTTGGCCGTGAGAGCGCCCTTCTGGCCACGGCGGCTCGCGAGGTGCTCCGAGTGCTGTTTACCTACGACACGGCCCTGCCGGAACTCATCTCCCGGCTGGCGGCTCAGCTGGCCGAGGCACCGGATCGGATCCTGGAGCTGCAGGAGTCCGCGGCTCGCGGGGGTGCACAGTGGGCCTTGTCCCTGCTGCTGTCCTGGTACCCTGACGCCGACTTCGAGGTCTTCAACGAGGGCACTCAAGCCGACACGGAGTACTCAAAGCTCTGCCTGCTCGAGGGGGTCCATCGCACCACCTCCACCATCGCCGACTTTGTCGACTTTGACGACTTCATCCCCCCGTACGAGGATCCGAAGGGGAAGACGAAGGTGAACGAGGGTGTTGAAGAAGGCGATAAGGCCGACAGCTCCCGTCAGCCGGGTGACAAGTGAAGACCCGGGATGCTGGGTGAAAATGTATTCTTGTTGCTTTGAACTTTATTTTGCCCCCGGGATGCCGGGCGTAACTGTATAACTTGCTATCTTGCGTCTTACAAACTTTAATCTTACGGGCCGGCTGCTTGCTTAGCCGCCCGCCTTTTGTTTCTCTGAATGTCTTGTGTTTATCGTCTTGCACTTAATGTCTTACACTTTCCGACCGGGTGGAGGTCGCGATCCGCCCACCGGGTCCTGTCTCGCACTTATCGTCTTGCACTTACAGTCTTACACTTTCTGACCGGGTGGGGATTTGATTCCTCCCACCGGGTCCCACTAGCCCCCGAAATTAGATCCGACTCGCGGAGGGAGCCGGGTCGAATTTATTCTTTTGTCCTTAGAATCTCGCCTTAGCTTGCACGAGAGGACGTAAATGTCGTTAAATCGTTAGTGCATTAAGTCGAAAAGTTGGCACTTTTACTTTGGTGTCTTTTAATTTGTTAGGTGCCGGCTCGCCCTTGTCTTACCCCTCTAGCCGTTTTCTGCGCGCCCGGCCGGTCATGACCGCTGCTCTTGCCGGCGTGTCAGCCGGTCTGCCGGCTGCAGCACGGATCTGAAGAGTGGGCCGGCTGGTCAAGTGCACAGTCGGACGCGTTGGGAGTTTGACTTGGGAGAGCGCGGCGAGTTTTTCATGGCTGGCTGGAAGCTTATTCTTTCCTTTGATGTTTTTCACGCGTGAGCTTTCCAGCTTTTGCTCTGGCCGGCGAGTCTGCAACGCGGAACCGCAGAGTGGGCCTTGGGCGTCCAGCACACTAGTAGGTGTCGGGGGTATACCAAATAGGGGTATCTTCGACATGTACATATTCCAGTATAATGGGGTGGCCCATAGTGGTGGTAAGCCGAATTCCGGCTTACCGGGCGGCCCAATATGCTGAAGCGCAAGGACAAGGCCCAGCCGGCTAAGGAGGATCCAAGACGAAGGCCCAGTAACCATCCGACTTGGAGCACAAGACGAAGACAACTAAGCCGTATTAGTCTAGGACTCCTATTTTCTTATGCCGGTAGACTTTCCTTGTAAGCCCTAGGACCGGCCACCTTTATAAGCCGGCCTACGGGACGCCTTAGGGCACGAGATCCAGAGACAATCTCCACAGCCTCATACACCAGGCTATACACACAACATCATTGTAACTCGGCGATATTGCCTGTTGATTTATAGCAGCACGTAGGATCACGCCACCGTCGTGTGATCCGAAGCTGGGTAAACTGTGTGTAATCCCGTCACCGGAATCCCGCTACGTTCCTCCCCCCACATCCTCTCTCTACCGTCGGCGTGTATACCTAGCCGGATGGCACCCCTATCCCGGCTAGATTCGACAATACCACGACAGTTGGCGCCCACCGTGGGGCGAGAGGCGTACAGGCGACGATCCGGACGGGATCCTTTATCATCATCGGTCAGATCGCCTCTAGCAGCCTGTTAGTTTGCTGGTATGATCGGCGAGTTTCTTCATCAACCAGGAGATCTGTCGGCCGGCTCTCGACGTGCTGGAGGGCACCTCCATCCGGCCTGCTAATCGGAGTGCATCGTCTACAACAACATCCTTAGCCAGATCGCATCTGGCCGGCTTCGTGTGACTGGGCGCAGTCAAGAGCGGGGATCCAATCTGGCGGCTGTCACCGACATCTGTAAGGGCACAGTTTCCAAAGCAAGATCGCTTGAGGCGGGTGCCAATCGAAGCAACGTGTTCCTGTATGGCGACGACTCTATTTAATTCGGCAAAGTTGTCCACGTCAAGCCAGACCACGACAATGATGGCACGTCTCGCGCGTGCCACATGAAGAGCAGCAGCCCAAGCGCATGGTCCAGCCAAAGCTAAGCACCTCACGAGAAAGCATCAAGCTAGCTTAATATTTTTTCTCACATTTTATTTTTTTTTTTTTTTTTTTTTTTTTTTTTTTTTTTTTTTTTTTTTTTTTTTTTTTATGCAAAGGATCACACATGCAGTAATAGGACTGGGCTTCGTGCTCGACTTCGCCCCTGTGGCGCTCTGTCCTTCGTGGTCCTCCCTCCCTTGATCTCCCCTCCCGATCTAGTCTCCTCCCCGATTCCTTCTCAAGCAGCCTTTGCTTCTCTCTTCTTCTTCAGATTCAACTCAGTTAGGATTTGTACCTTCATCTCCAGCAATCCCGAGTTCCCCTATTGAGATTCACCGTCGTTGTTTCCTTTTTCCACCGCCACCCCTGCCGACTACCCATTCGCGTCCCACAGCTCCTTCCAATCCACTGATTCACTCCACCATTAGCTCTTGGAGCCTGGTTCTTGTCAGATCCGCTCCTACACAAGTCCAATCGACTGTTTTGTTTGGGGTTCTTAGCTCCCCTGCCGTGCGTCAGTCTCCTCTTCTGCAAGCAAGATCCGTGGCAACTCCATCAGCACTTGCGACACGATTTAGAGCCTGGATACGACGCCATCTCTGTTGCCGCCATCTCTGCAGAATCCGGAGGCACTTCTCACCAAATTGGAGACGCAACTGCACTACAACGTTAAGACACAGGTAAGTGGCCTTCACAATCGCCATGAGGGTCTTGGGCTGGAACTGCCAGGGGATGGGCAGGGGCCTTGGCAGCAGCACGATGTGTCATCTTGCCCGAATGATAGATGCTACAAAGGCTCAGGTAACTTTTGTTTCTGAAGTTAAATCGTCAAAAATTAAGCCCGCTGATCTTATTACTAGGTTTAACATGTATGATAGTATTGTTGTGCCTTCACGAAAAAGATCGGGTGGCCTTTGGATGATGTGGACTAATGATCTTCATGTAGATATTCATACTACTAGTTTTTATCTTATCTTGGCTTTGGTTACTAATAGGTCATGCAATCAAAAGTTTGGGCTTGTGTGTATTTATGGTGATCCGTATCATCGCCAAACCGGACAGATTTGGGAACAAATTGCATCTTTTGTGTATGATAATCGCAACTTGCCTATGTTATGTATCGGTGACATGAATGAAATCTTGTATGACATGGACAAAAATTCCCCGATTATTAACCGTTCTCGTCTGAATGCCTTTCGTTCCCTTGTTAAATCTTGTGGTTTGTTTGACTTGGGTTTTAGTGGACCAGGTTATACTTGGACAAATAGACGTTTTTCCTCCAATCCCATTTATGAGAGGCTCGACCGTTGTCTTGTTAATGCTGATTGGTGTGCTGCGTATCCTATTTCCAATGTCTATAACATGCCTCTTATTCACTCTATTAGTGACCATGCTCCCATTTTATTATCTACTGATGGTCATGTCAACAGAATTAAGCGCACCTTTAAATTTGAAAATTGGTGGATCAAAGAAAATGACTTTCAATCATATGCTCAAACAGCTTGGTCTAAATTTCGAAACAAGCCTTTCTCGCAAAGAACTAACAAACTTGCAGGAGCGCTGAGAGTTTGGTGCAGAAAAAAGAAGCCACTGCAGCAAGAACTAAGTGTCTTGGAAGAACAGATTAAGCAGATTCAGATGCAGCCAGTCCAGCAACAAGATCACAATCTTGAGGCCTCACTGGTTAGCAGGTATGAACAAAACTTAACTAAACTGACAGATTATTATGCTCAGAGGGCGAAAAAGAAGTGGATCAAAGATGAAGATAGGAACACAACATTTTTCCACAGGGCGATTCTCAAGCGTAGAAGAAAGAACACTATAGTCTCCATCAAGGACGAAAATAACATTATCCATTACATGCCGAAGCAAATTAGTAATACTTTTGTTAATTATTTTAGGCACATATTTTCTTCTCCAAATATTAACTATGGCAGGCCGTCAATTGCGACTCAGCTTCCTCAACACAGTCCAGACTACACCTATACAGCACCAGATAAGCAGGAACTTTGGGACACCCTCAGGGAGATGAAAAGGAACGCTTCGCCGGGACCGGATGGATTCAATGTTGAATTTTATCTTGCAACCTGGAGCTGGATTGGAGATGATGTAGCTACACTGGTAACATCCTTCTATCACACTGCTATCCTTCCTGCACATATCAATGATACACATATAGTTTTAATTCCTAAAAAACTGGTCTCCATGGTGCCGGCTGATTATAGACCGATAAGTCTATGTAATGTTGTTTATAAGCTTATCGCAAAAACACTTGCAAATAGACTGAAACCCCACCTCCCAGAGTATATCCATCCCTCCCAACAAGCCTTTATTGAGGGCCGCCGAATTAGTAATAATATCATTATTGCCCAAGAGATAACTCACTCTTTTATGCTCACATCTTGGAAATCCCAAGCTTTTATGTTAAAAATAGATCTTGCGAAGGCGTTCGATCGTCTTGAATGGAATTTCATCCTTCAAGCGCTTTCACGTAAAGGGCTGAATCACCATTTTATAAATTTGATTCATGCTTGTATTTCCACGCCTACCTTTTCAGTTGTTATAAATGGTCAGCCTTTTGCGAGATTCTGCAGCGGCAGGGGAATACGACAGGGCTGTCCTCTCTCTCCTTATTTGTTTGTCCTTGCCATCAATGAGCTTTCTCTTAGTCTGTAGGATGCCATGTCCAACAGCTCTTTGCAAGGAATTGTGCTAGGACCAAATTGCCCATCTGTCCATTCTCTCCTTTTTGCTGATGACCTTTTAATCTGTGGTACATCTACTGTTCAGGAGGCCAGTACCATGAAAGAAATTCTTCACACCTTTTGCGCCCTTTCAGGTCAAACCCCTAACTGGAGTAAATCTAGGATAATCTTCAGTAAGCATGTTCAGGCCAGTATAGCTCAATCCATACAGCAGATTTTTCCGGTTCCTTCCATTGATGCTTCCTTCATCCATTTGGGCCACCCCCTCATCCTACCATCTAAAGATAGAGCGTCAGCGTACAACTTTGTTTTAGAGAAATTCAAGAGCAAGCTTAGCACCTACAAGGCGGATAGTCTTTCACATGCTGCCAGACTCGCTCTTATCCAATCTGTCTTTGCTTCCATCCCTGTTTATTACATGTCCAACATCTTATTCTCAAAAAAATTCATTTCAAAACTCACAGCCATAGTCAGGAACTTTTGGTGGACTGGAGTTAGACAAGATGCTTCAAGCCGGGCCCTTTGCTTGAAAGCGTGGAAAGATGTCTGCACTTCAAAAAAAGAAGGTGGCTTAGGCATACGTAATTTTCAGGCGGTCAACCAGAGTCTTATCCTTATGGCGGCCTGGCGCATAGCTCAAGATCCTCATGATCTGTTGCACAGAGTGCTAAAGGCTAAATATTTCCCAGATTCTTCCATTTGGCGCCCTAAACCCAATATTCCAAAATCAGCCTTTTGGGCCTCGGTTCTAAAAATCCTTCCTATTCTTAAAACCCACTCCTTTTACCAACTAACGGAGGGGAATATTTCCATTTGGAGCTCCCCTTGGTGCTCATCTTGGACTTCAATATACGACAACTTAATCATTCAGCCTGCTGATTTTGTCTACCCAGCGATGGTGAAGGATCTTTGGCTTCCTAATCATAAGAGATGGGATAATCAACTTGTTGATGCTTTATTTACTCCTTCTATGGCTCAGATTATCAAGAATACTGTCATTATAGATTCCCAAGAGCAAGATATATTATGTTGGAAACTAACCCCCAATGGCAACTGTCACTCCAAAAGTGCTTACTATGCATGTTTGCAGTATCTTTATGAACAAGGAGAGCCAACTCCGACACAAGTATCTTCTGAAACAAAGCTTCTTCTTAACCAGGTATGGAAAAGCAAGCAGATAATTCCTAGAGTACAAACTTTTGCATGGCGTTTCCTTCGCAGAGCTCTGTCTACAGGTGCTAGAGCAGGGAAGTACTGCAAAAATATCAGCAAATATTGTTGCAGGTGTGGTGTAGAGGAGGATGATATTCACTTATTTTTCACTTGCCATTTTGTTAAAGCAGCTTGGTTTAGCTCCCCTTGGTTCATCAGGACTGAAATAATTACTCACCAAACAAACTCTTTAACTCAGATCATTTTGAACTTGCTAAATATGAACCACCCTCACGCCTCTTTACCAAATATTTTAACCTTTATGTGGTGCATTTGGAAGTCCAGAAATGATTGTCTCTTTGACAGGAATAAGGGAGAACCATATCAGATCAATGTCGCAGCACAGGCAATACAAAATAACATGGAGATTTTTTATGTTGCTGATGTTCCCATGCAGATTCAGGGAAATACCAAAAAGGCAACGGAGGCCATTCCAACTCAGGGGGACACTCTTAATTCTGACTTGCTCATTACAGGCCCGAAGGTTTTTACTGATGCCTCTTGGAAGTGTAAAAAAATACCAGGAAATGCAGGTTTGGTGGCAACGGGAATTGGAGTCTTTCTCCAGTATATGCGCGCTGGACAAAGCTTTAACATCATGGTACAAGCATTAGTTCCACAGGTTTCATCAGTAGCATTTTTTCTCACATGGGATCGATCTATGGATCAAAGCCCTAGGGCGTATGTGTCGATCGACTTTGGAAGAATATTGCAAAGCTAGGCACGGACAATTACTTGCATGGATTTTCCGTCCAGAGCATTCATCGTATACTGAGAATTGGAACCTGTACCAGCTCACGTATAATCAAAGCCAGCTGACAATTTATAATTCTGGCCAACTTGATCGTCGCGTTTCGGCATAATCGCCGACGTGGTATGTTTTCTTTTCGGCGAACTTACCGTCGCGTTCCAGCTTAATTGCTGATGTCGCCAGAGGCCTTTTCGGCGTACCCGTCATCGCGTTCCGGCTTAATTGACGACGTGGACGATGTCTATTAGGCATAATTATCGTCGCGTTCCGGTTTAATCGCCGACGCGGCACGTTGCCTTTTTAAAGTACTTATTGTCGCGTTCCGGCTTAATTGCCGGCGCGGCATGGTGTTTTTTGGCGTACCCGTCGCCGCGTTCCAGCTTAATTGCTGACGTGGCACGATGTATTGCTCGTCGTTGTTCCGACTTACGTGACAACCCGACAATAATCAAATTTTTTTTTTTCCTCTCTTTCTCCCGGTTTAGACAAGTTTATCGTCATCTACGCCACGTCCGGCTTAGACGGATCTGTTGTGGCCCACTCTTCATCGCGATCCGACTTAATTTGTCATCGCGGTCTGGCTTAATTGCCTTCGCGGCTTACTCATCGCCACATCCCGGCTTATGCGTCATCAACGCCAAGAGCACCAAAAAGCTAAGTTTTTCAGCAATTCTCTCGTTAACATTATATATGCTCATGAAATAAATTCTGGTTCGCTCTACGAGATCATGCCATCTTTTATTTCCTGATGATCATATATATTAAGCTATCAATGTCAACCCGAATTTGCTTCGTGCTAGTGGTTATGTTCTGATGCTTTTTTGGCCATGTTGCCTTACAAACTGATGTTTTGTCCGCCTAAAAGTATTCATCTGATCGCTTATGTGCTGGGTCGCCTAAGTAGGTGTTTCGGCACCAAAAGCCGGCGTTTGTTCTGGGTCTAAACAGCTTGGTATTGCATCCCTGTTGCCCAGCAGACGTTCCGTGCTGGAGGTTTGCTAACACACGAAATATGGCTAAAGTGCATAAGCCAGAAAACTTAAAGGCGGACCGCAGATAATCTGCAACCAAATGTTTTTGTTGAAAAAAACTGTCGGCTTAGCCCTTACAATTATTTAGCTTGCATTTAAAGTACAGCTTAATGCAGTTATTGTTTATTCGACAGGTATTTTTGTTGCCGCTTCATCAAGGACGTCTCCGGCAAGCCGACTCGTCTTCAGCCGCCTCCTGGGTTTAAAACAGATTTGCATCACGCACTGTTACCCGGCGAGATGTTCCATTCAGCCGCCTCCTGGGTTTTTAAACAGATTGGCGTTGCGCCCTGTTACCCGGCGAGATGTTCTCATCAAGCCTCATGCCGTCTTATTTCATAAGGTCGACATGAGCCTCGGGGGCTACAGTCTGTCGGAACTTACAGTTTTGATAGATAGCTCGGGGGCTGCATCGATCTACATCAAGCCGGCACTCGGGGGCTACAAGCATCAGATTTACTGAGTCTCATGCCGCCTTATTTCATAAGCCGACATGAGCCTCGGGGGCTACATCCACCTGGACGGAGATTTTTTCTTCATCCACTCTTTGGAATAAACTCGATTCTGAAACATGCAAATTGACTGTGTTCCCAATGGACAATAAAGCTAGCACCAACGGGCACAGTTCAATTCTGAAAGCAGACCGGACGCGGCCTACTTCAGAAGCATGAAAATCGGACGAGTTCCACTGGACATAAGCCGGCTCGATATAAAATCGATCAGTCCGGACGTCCTGGTCAATCCGTCTTAAATGACAATTAAGACGATGTCAGTTCGGCAGTACATGTCGGATAAATTCTTCGGCAAAGCTTCAAGTTCTACATCGGTCTAAACCAAGACAAGACAGACGAAGGCGAAACTACTTCAAGCCCGTCGAAAAAGCCGGCCGCTGGAGAACTCAAAACTTTCTGAGGGCTAGTGTCGGGGGTATACCAAATAGGGGTATCTTCGACATGTACGTATTCCAGTATAATAGGGTGGCCCATAGTGGTGGTAAGCCGAATTCCGGCTTACCGGGCGGCCCAATATGCTGAAGCGCAAGGACAAGGCCCAGCCGGCTAAGGAGGATCCAAGACGAAGGCCCAGTAACCATCCGACTTGGAGCACAAGACGAAGACAACTAACCCGTATTAGTCTAGGACTCCTATTTTCTTATGCCGGTAGACTTTCCTTGTAAGCCCTAGGACCGGCCACCTTTATAAGCCGGCCTACGGGACGCCTTAGGGCACGAGATCCAGAGACAATCTCCACAGCCTCATACACCAGGCTATACACACAACATCATTGTAATCGGCGATATTGCCTTATAGTGATTTATAGCAGCACGTAGGATCACGCCACCGTCGTGTGATCCGAAGCTGGGTAAACTGTGTGTAATCCCGTCACCGGAATCCCGCTACGTTCCTCCCCCCACATCCTCTCTCTACCATCGGCGTGTATGCCTAGCCGGATGGCACCCCTATCCCGGCTAGATTCGACAATACCACGACAGTAGGCCATCCCGGAATGAACGAGGGTGAATCCGACTGGCGTGATAGCGGCGTAGGTCTTGCTGGTATGAGGCCGATCTGGACTCGGCCAACTCACGTGCTTCCTCCAGCAGATTCACACCATCTTCATTTGCCCGCCTGGCCTCCCCCTCGGTGTACAGGACGGCTCGAGGAGAGTCGAACTGGATGTCAGCCGGCAGGACGGCTTCCGCCTCGTAGACGAGGAAGAAAGGCGTGTAGCCGGTCGATCTGTTCGGAGTGGTCCGGAGGCTCCAGAGGACGGATGGCAGTTCTTCTATCCAGCACCCGGCTGCCCGCTCGAGGGGGTCCACTAGCCGAGGTTTGATGCCGGCCAGGATGAGGCCGTTTGCTTTCTCCACTTGCCCGTTTGTCTTGGGATGTGCGATTGATGCGAGGTTGAGCCGGATGCCGTTGATGCCGCAGAAACGTGCGAAGGCGCCCTTGGTGAAGTTAGTGCCGTTGTCGGTGATGATGTTGTTGGGGTAGCCATACCGGTAGATGATGTCGTGGAAGAAACTGACCGCGGTCTGGCCATCCAGTATCTTGATCGGCTTCGCCTCGATCCACTTGGTGAACTTGTCCACCGTCACCAGAAGATGGGTTAGGCCGCCGCGAGCTGTCCGGAACGGGCTGACCATGTTGAGGCCCCAGACGGCAAAGGGCCACGTGATTGGGATTGTCTTCAAGCCGGCTGACGGAGTATGCTTCTGCTTTTGAAAGTGCTGGCAGCCGTTGCAGGTCTGCACGAGTTCCTCGGCATCGGCCAGCGCGGCTGGCCAGAAGAAACCGTAGCACATGGCCTTCGCTGCTATGGATCTGGACAATGCATGGTGGCCGCACTCTCCCTTGTGGATGCTCTCGAGCAGCCGGCGTCCTTCTGCCGACTCGACGCAACATTGGTAGACGCCGGCTATGTTGCGTTTGTAGAGCTCGTCGTTGATGATGGTGTAGCCCTTGGCACGGCGTAGCACCTGTCTGACCTGCAGCTCTCCTTCTGGGAGTATGTCTCGAGCAAGGTAGTCGAGGACGGGTTGTGCCCACACTGGCATTGCTCGTCCGTCTGGAATGACGGGTTGGTCTAGCTGTCTGGCGACTGGTATGACGGGTAACTCTGGCGGCTCATCGGGGTCCGGCTGTGAATCTCCCTGCTCCGGCTGCGTAGCCCCCGGGTCTGGCTGCCCAGCCCTCGGGTTTGCGTTAGCCCTAGATCTTGTGACGACCGCCGCCGCGACCCGGCTAGCCCCCGGGTCCGCGGATTGATACGTCCATTTCGCATCACTATTTTACATCATAATTTGTCGTTATTCATTGATATATTTCATATTATGATGCAATACTTATGTTATTTTATCCTATTTTGCATGTTTGGCAATTATTGGAGATGCATCCACCGGAGCCTGGAATCAGCTGGAAAAGTTCCTGTCAAGACACCTGACTTCGGAAGCCCGAAAAATTCCAGAAAAATTCAGAGATCAATATTCAGGGAAATAAGTCACGGAACCAGAAGGGGGCGAAGAGGCGAGCAGCAGGGGGCAGGTGCGACCCCCTGCCGCGGTCCCACCTAGGGTCGCGGCAGGGGCCCGCCCCTGGCCCCTGTGGCCCCTCTCCGTCTCCCCTTTGGCGTGCTATTACCCCTTGACCTAAAAACATCGGGACAATCGACGAAGAATTATTCCGCCGCCTCCACGAGGCGGAAACCAGACAGAGAGAAGAAGGGCTCCGACAGGGAGAAATCTGCCGGGGAATTTCCCTCCCGGAGGGGGGAATCGCCACCATCGTCATCGCCATCATGCTAAGCATCATCGGGATCATCATCAGCACCATCTCCACCATCAACACCGTCATCACCGTCACCATCCCATCTCATCCCGCTGTAGCAATCGTCATTGTTTTGTTATTAGTTCATTGGGATCGAATCCCGGGTGTTGATTACCACTTGTAGTTGATGGTTAATTGTTTTATCGGTGAATTATCATTACAAACAGATTGTTTCCCTTATTCATATCACCTCTGATCATGATCTATATGATGTCTTGTGAGTAGTTCGTTTGGTTCTTGAGGACATGGGGAAAGCCTAGTTGATAGTAATTGCATAATGTTGAGTAATATTTAATGGTTTGATTTATGTTGTGGTGTTATTCCTCTAGTGGTATCGTGTGAACGTCGACTACATGATACTTCACCTTTCAAAGGGCCTAGGGGAATGCATAGTGTATTTAGTTTGCTTATGGTAGGGTTGCAGGAGTGATAGAAACCTAAACCCCAATTTGTGAACTAGTGCACTAGGGAGTGTAGGATCTCAGAGTTTAATGCCGTGGTTAGGTTTTAATCTTAATTACTTTCTTGTAGTTGCGGATGCTTGCAAGGGGTTTAATCACAAGTATGCATTTGTCCAAGTAAGGGCGGTGTATTAGCATAGGTCTACCCACACAGCACTTCATCAAAACTTTAAAGATTAATCATCGGCGTGCAATGAAACTGGCTAGGCAGAAAATCCCATGTGTCCTCGAGAACGTTTTAATCATCATAAGTAACACAACCGACCTGTCCTTTGAGCTTAAAAGGATTGGGCTATTTGCTGCAACTATTGTGGCACTCTTTTATTTAGTTGTTCTTTATATCAAAAATCCAAAAACATTTCTCTTTTAGTGCTTGTAGTGAAACCTTGCTGAAATCCACTTGTCAACACCTTCTGCTCCTCGTTGGGTTTGACACTCTTACTTATCGAAAGGACTACGATAGATCCCCTATACTTGTGGGTCATCAAGACTCTTTTCTGGCACCGTTGCTGGGGAGTGTAGCGCTATTGGTAAGTGGAACTGGTAAGGAACTCTTTTATTGTAAGTGTTGTTTTTATTTCTGCTTGTTACTTTGCTTCGTTATGGAGCACTCTTCACTTAATATGCTGTTTGGGAGCAACTCTACCACCATACCTTTAGTGGGAATTATTGATCATGTTATGAGTAACCGTTATGCAGGAGATGAAACCATCCATCCAGGTTATCATTTGCTTTATATTAAAGATCTGTGTGAGCTATTTAAGATTGCAGGTATGCCAAAGGAGGTAATCATGAGGAAATTATTCTCAATATCACTAAAGGATAAAGCTATGGATTGGTATATGCTTCTGGATAATTCTCACTTGATGGATTGGAAAGAGCTTATGTCTCTCTTCTATTCTAAATTTTATCCTCTTCATGAAATTCATCAAGATAGAAATTATATTTACAACTTCTGGCCACATGAAGGAGAAGTATTGCTCAAGCTTGGGGGAGGTTGAAAACTCTAATGCTTAAATGCCCCAATCATAAGCTTCCTAATGATATAATTGTTAACAATTTTTATGCGAGGCTGTCTCGCCATGATAAGGATATGCTTGATGCCTCTTCTCTTGGATCCTTTACAAACAAGGAAGTTAATGCTAAATGGGATTTAATTGAAAGGATTTATCGCAATGCGGAAGATTGGGAGATCGACAAAGGTAAAGAATCAGGTATAAATTATGAGTATGACTGCATTAAATCTTTCATGGAAACCGAACGTTTTAATATGCTTAGTACTAAGTTTGGGCTCGATTCTCAAATTGTCATTGATCTCTATAAATCCTTTGCTGAACATATTAACATTCCAAAAGAAAAGTGGGATAAGTATCATGAACCATTTAAAGATGTTTGTAAAACAGATGTGCTTTCTAGTAATGATATACCTGTTCAAACAATTGAATCTGTTCTACCTGATGTTTACTTTGAAAAACCACCTTCCCTATAAAAATTAAAGAACACTCAATCGTGTCTAATGTGGTTAATAAAAGTGAAAGGAAAGCTTATGAACCCGATGAACAACTTGAAATTGCCTCTCCAGTAGCTTTGGTTAAAGATCTTGTAACTGAGAACGTCGATGGAAGTTCTATTTATTTTTGTGAAGCTGCTACTAACATTGTTAGACAAGATAAAAGTGCAAAAGTTGTTGGTACTCCTGTTGTCTCTGTCAAAATAGGTGATCATTGCTATTATGGATTATGTGATATGGGTGCAAGTGCAAGTGCTATTCCTTATACCGTTTATCAAGAGATAATGCGCGATATTGCGCCGTGTGAGCTTGAGGATATTGTTTTGGAAATTAAATTGGCTAATAGAGATGTCATCCACCCGGTGGGAATTGTCAGAGATGTTGAAGTCTTATGTGGTAAGGTAAAATATCCAACTGATTTCCTTGTCTTGGGGCCGATTAAAGATAAATTTTGTCCTATCATATTTGGTAGACCTTTCTTAAACACTTGTAGTGTTGTTATAGATTTTAAGAAAGAAAAGGTTTCTGTTCAATTTGCTGGAGAGACATTTGAATTTAATTTTTCCAAATTTGCCCAACATCGTTATGATAAAGAATTACCTAATGAGGATCTTATTATTGAAAGAATTGCTTCTATTGCTGTGCCTCCTAATGATCCTTTGCAGCAATATATGGAGGAGCACGAGAATGACATGTTTATGCATGAAAGGGAAGAAATTGATGAAGTCTTCTTTAGACAACCCGGCTATTCTAAAGCATGATCTACCTGTGGAGTCGCTGGGGACGCCCACACCTCCAAAAGGAGATCCTGTTTTTGAATTAAAAGCTCTCCCAGACACTCTCAAATATACATATTTAGATGATAAGAAAATATATCCTGTTATTATCAATTCTAACCTTTCAGCAAAAGAAGAGGAGCGATTATTGGAGGTTCTTAGGAAACATCGAGCTGCATTGGGATATACTCTGGATGATCTTCAAGGGATTTCTCCATCTATTTGTCAACATACAATTAATCTCGAGCCTGATGCGAAGCCCGTTGTTGATCATCAACGAAGATTGAATCAAAAAATGAAGGATGTGGTGAGAAATGAGATACTCAAGCTTCTCGATGCAGGTATAATCTGTCGTGGTGGTGCACGGACAGATGCCATGGATAGGCTAAAGATGGGGCCGATGGACGCTGGAGGTACCGGGAAGGGATAGCGCGTATGAACACGCACACGGAATACACTAATACACACAATCTACCCAGGTTCAGGGCCCTCGTGAGGAGGTAAAACCCCTACTCCTGCTTGTCTGTTTATATGGTGAATCACAGCACGGGCTACAAGATGCTTCTTGAGCTATATATGAAAATCTATGAGCTAAGGCTTAGTCTAGCTCCTGAGTTCTCTACCGAGTCTGGTAGTGGCTCTGTGGCTCTTTGTTGGCTCTGGTGTTGAATGTTGTCGCGTGTAGCGTCTGGGTCTAATGAAGCATCGTCCGTGAAAGAGGAGCCCCAGGTGCTCCTTATATAGTGGAACCGAGGGCACATCTTAGGGCTGACGTAAGTGCTGGCGTAGCCAACACTGTGGCCACGTCTAGTCTTCTGACTGCTTTGGTCATCATGGCGTGGCACGTCCAATCTGTCCTGGTGCACTGCTCCCCGTACCGCTTCGGTCAGCAGCATGGAGGCCTGGCACCCCATACCGTGTCCTTCGGGTCAAGGGTTAAGTAGCGCGTCCCATCGTGCCAGTGGCACGACTCCTGTTCCGTGATTATAGGGACAAGACGTGAGTCTTGACCATCCACCGGGATATAACTCCCTCTTCTTTGATCTGGCATAGGGACGCCAGATACATCTTAACTCGGTTATGCCTTCCCTCCACATAAGAAGAACAAAGGAGAGGATCTGACATCTGATACGTACAATCCGGCATCCGATATGTCGGTTAGCTCATACCCGGCTGTAGCGCCCCGACCCCAGAACTATACAGTGAAGCTTTGTGCAACCGACATAACTATCCTGTATAGTAGAGAGATCAAGACTTGTGGAACAACTGGCACATTGCATGACTCTACGACACAAAAACATATAGCAACTCATATAATGAGAAGAATACAAATATTACACATCAAAAGGGTCACAGACCAACAATTCATCAAGCGGAAGCGGGTAGCGTTGTCTAATACAACAAGAAGCAAATTATGGCCTAAGAGGCCTACAGATAAACAATTCCCAGCCAGCTTGTTCCACGGTCCCAAGCTGCCACCTGGGAACCCCAGACTAGTAGTCGACGTCAACGAAGAACCCACCTAGCTGCTCGGTGTCGTCCTCCTCTGAAATATAAAATCATAGAGGCAGCAAAGAGAGACTGAGTACGATGTACTCGCAAGTTTAGTAGGGCGATATAGGCCCAATGACTGACGGAGGCTCTAAAGCTGTATATGTACTTGTTTTGCATAAAGCCAGTTTTCAATAAAAGACATAAATGACACGAGGTGTCGTATACTCAGAATACTTTTCAAAAAGGGGATAAGAGAGTAACATTGTCATCATTGGTTCTCATTGAACCCTTTTGTAACCAACCACACTCATCTCCACCAAGGCACCCCCCTCGAATCACCCTTGAGGAAGTGAACCTTTAGCACACGTTGCTTATGCAACCTTTAGCTGCCATATCAATTAGGTTAACATTCTCTATGATCTTATCGTCTATTCCCAAGTTGTCCATAACCATGGACACGGCTTTTCGAAAAGATTAAACCCTGCAGGGGTGTACTAATTTACCCATTGGTACCGTCAGGCTCACCTGAGTGGCCCTCTTCCGAGGAAGGCCGGCAAGCGGGCGCGGTTAGACCTTTACAATGCATGAGGCTTACTCAAGGATCATCAGTGTGCGGAAGGACAGGTTCAGCGCCTCCAACGCCCTGCCCCGCGGCCACATCCTAAACACCACCATCCTCATCACTTCTTTTTCCGCTCACACACACGGCAAATGGAAAAATCGAACTAGAGGACCCTTGACAAGCCCCTCACAAATTATTTGGTCAGTAAGGCGCCCATACACCCACCAATGGCAGCACGCTCTTTTTGGTTCAAGAGGTAAAGAACTCGCACCTAGGGGCTAGAGTGAGGCAAAACACCATCCCTGATGGCAACTCACCCAAGCCGTCTTAGCATTTTAATTAAGCATCACAATTATCCACCATGCCCGAACCATTCCATCAACATCAAAATTATGGAATTCAATAATGGACATAACTAGTATTTCAACTAAGCATTTCTAAGCATGGCTAAGCATATAATCCACAATTATATTTGTATTCGGCCAACACATCAACACTAGGGTTCATAGGTAGGGATACATGTGATTGGCTCGGGGAAAAACATGCAATCATAGGATTCTCTATATTTTGATCAAAAGAGACATTTGAATCACATGCAATATTATGGTGGATAAAATAAGTTGATAAAATCATAGGATGCTAGAATGCCAAGAAGGTTAGGTTATCTCTTGCCTTGCTGCCCGGGCGTGAAGTACTGCTCGTCGGGGTAAGTAGCGTTAACCTCGACTCCGGAATCTATCGATACCCAAAAGAAAATACAAAGAACCAATAAATCACCAGAACACAAGGTGCAATGCTCAATCACATGATGAAATGTCATTTTCATGCAAGGATCTCATTATATAAATTAAATAGCAAAATTAAATGGGGAGCCAAATAATTAGTGCAATTATTTGGAATCCACCCCATATTTATCTTAGTGACCACATTCTTTATAAATTATCAAATTAATAGATAAGTGGCTAAATATGCATGAACGTGACATGAAATGAGTAGGGTTTGTCGTTCCGATCATTTTGGTACTTTATTTGTAAATGTCGGAGCACCGATGAATAAATAGCAAATTAAAATACTTAATTGAATTTAATTCGTTTAAACAAAACGGATAACAACAAGAAAGTTTGTGATCAAGATAAGGTATTGGCATGATTTAATAGCATTTGACATATTGATCAAATTGGTATAACATTTGCAAGATTTGAAGTGAAAGAAGTTAAACTATGATTTTCACAAGTTTCTAAAGCTGGTTCGGAATCTATCCGGATTGGTCCGGAATATTCCGGATGGTCCGGAATAATCCGGGCTATTTCCGAGCCGAATCCGAGGTGACCTCAAAACTTTCTGTTAGGGTTTCGGAATTTTCCCGGAAACGTCCGGAAAATTCCGGTCGACCCGGAATCGATCCGGAATAATCCGGGTGATTCCGGACGACTCGAATTTTTGGGCAAACTGCGCCGGCGGCGGCGGCGCACGGAGAGCAGGAAAGAGAGGGAGAGGGGAAGTGGGAAGAAGGCCTAAAGGATGCGGAGCTCACCCTGAACACGTAGGCGAGGTCGGTGAGGCCGGAGAGGGAGAGACGGCGGCAGATTTCGTCGGGGACGAGCACGGCGGGCGGCGGAAGAACCCCGGGAAGAAGGACTCGATTTGCTCGAATCGGGGACTCTGAGCATGCGTGCTTTGGTGGAGGAGGTAGAGGGCGACGCGACGGTCCTTCCTGCGCGGTTGGTTAGTCCCGGGCTCGACGGAGACGACGGCGATGCGGCGGCGGCACGAGCTTGAGCTCGGTGGCCAGGAGAGCACAAGGAGGGGGAGAAGAAACGGGTGAGAGCAGGGGAATGGGGCAGGTGAGGAGCAGGTGTGTCGTGGTGGTCTCTTTGTCCTCCAGGGGGTGCCACGGCGTCGAGCGGTAGGCGAGGCCACGGCGGCAACGGCATGGGCGCGGGGCGGCATGGCGCCAGTGCGCCTTGTCGCCACTGTGCTCCATTCGGAATTTTCCGGAAAGGTCCAGAAAATTCCGGTCGATCCGGAATGGATCCGGAAAAATCCGGGTCATTCCGAATGACCAGAAATTGGCAGAAACGGCTAGATTTAAAAATTTGGGCAAATCAATTATCCCAAAAACTACAGAAAATTTTAGGGATGCTCCCAACAAGAACATGAACCTCTCCATATTTCTATTTTAAATTTGGACAACTTAACTTGGTTTCCAAACTAGGGGTCGAGTGGGACCACATTTGGGGTTTTGCAAGTTTGGAAAAACAATTGGGGACCAACCATTTGGTTCCTAAGCATTGGGTGAACTTAGGTACTTGTTAGCCCATATGGTCACCTGCCGTATCATGGGTTGTAGCAATTGATTTGGGGAAGGTTTGGCTTCCCATTTGGGGAAGTTTGGGAAGGTTTGGCTTCCCATTTTATTGTGTCCATTTGTTACTTGTTAACATTTGCAATTTAAAGATATGCCATGATGCAAACATGAATGCAAAAAGTGGAAAAAAAATTCTTCGTATTTTTCATTACCAAGTTGGGGCTGTTACACCGGCCGACTCCGGGTATGTCTGTATGGTATTTCGGTCAAGGTTGACCCGGTAAACTCCGGGTCTATGCATATCTCGTCATCTTGACCCTATCCGGGGGTTGCCCCCCGACATTATTCCCCGAAGCTGGCGCGGTCCTGCAGCCTCGGATGAAGGGTCACGACAGGTTTACCCGAAAACCAGCATACTTAACTGATCACCGACATAACATATGCCGGCTAGATTTATATGTCGGAAATCGCCTGCCATCCAAACTTGACGTTCAACTTTATGTCGATATTGTTCCGACATATGGAAGAACTACATGGTTCCTCCGAGTCATTATCCCTCCGACGTGGCAGAGCATCTCTGCAAGCCGCTTCGATTCTTGCGCACCGATGGACGTGACAATGGCACGTGGCGCTCTGGTCATGCAAGCACTCGAGTGCTTTGACCACAGCGCCGCGCGACGCCTCAAGTCTCGCGGTCATTACTGCACCGCATCGGCAGTTAGGATCCTGTGGCCCGTTATGGGGTCGATCGTGGGGCAGTTAGCACACGATCCACGCAGATCGTGCGCAGAGGATCGTGCGGACGAGCCGTTACCCCCGAGGGGATAAATAGGAGGGAGGGGTGAACTTCTTCCCCCTGCGCTCATTCACCTCTCTCTCCTTTGCCTCTTCTTCTCCTTCTCCAGCGCACAGTGCATACCGCCGCCGCACGGCTCCGCGCACAGCGCCACCGCCGCACGCTCACCGCGCACCGACGCCGCCGACGCGCAGCGCGCAGGTCTCCGCCCCTGTACGCCGCAGCGCCGTGGTAAGTTTCTTTCTTCTTCCTCCCTTCTTTTCCTTTGCATCACTTGCATCTAGATCTTTTGCTCGTTGCTCTTTCTTGTTCTTCTTTTTCTTCACCGCCGCGCCACATCGCGCGTCGCCGGTGACCTTGCCGTCGTAGAGCCTTCCTTCCTTTCTCTTTTTCTCTACCTAGCAACTGGCGCTTGCTCTCGCCTTTTTGTTTTCTTTCCCTTTCCACCACCGTGATCTCTTGCTCACCACCGGTGAACCTTTTTTGCAGCTCTCAACAATCTTTCACCGAGATGTCGCACGATTCCGCCCTCGAGGTGGTTGATGCAGTCGAGGAAGGAGCTGTGGAGGGATCCACCCGAGCCGCCTGGGAAGGTTCCGACGTAAGACGCGCCGAGTTTGACTGGCTGATCCGGACGTGGCGGATCCCGACCGGAGTGGAGTGCCGATTACCAGGCTCCGAGACCGTGTCGGATCTCAAGGAAGGCGAATATGTCGTCTTTGTCACGCACTTCGAGCGCGGATTTGGGTTACCCGCCAGCGCCTTCTTCCGTACCTTCCTCAATAAATTCGCCCTCCAACCTCACCATCTTCCGGCTAATGCCATCACTACTCTATCTGCCTTTGTCTCTTTCACCGAGGGTTACCTCGGCCTTTGGCCCACCCTCAACGCGTGGTCCAAGTACTACCAATTTCGGAAGCAGGTCATTCCGAATCCTGCTGATCCGGACACACCCAAGGAGACGACTCAGTGTGGGGCCGCCACAGTCACACCTCGGCGCGCCTCCATCTTTCCCCGGATCTACGGTCTGGAGTCATGCCGGAAATGGCAACGATCTTTCTTCTATGTGAAGAATTCGACCACCGCCGACCTGATCAACTTGCCGACATTCGCCATCGGTCCCCCCACGGCGCAACTCAACTGGGGATACAACCCGAGGGACAAGGTGCTGGAGGTCAACCACATCCACCAAATCGTTGAGCAACTCAAAGGAGAAGGGATGACGGCCGACGACCTGCTAGCGACATTCATCAGTCGCCGGGTCTCGCCCCTGCAGCACCGAGTCAACAAGATCTGCCACATGAGTGGCCCGCTTGATCCGACCCGGACAAGCACTTTTGAGCTCGACAAGGCCCAGGTCCGGAGGCGCATGGGAGTGGGGCAAGGAACCCCACAGCCGGAGCAACCTTCCACCCGCAGTAAGTAACCTCAACTGACATAAACTTTCTGCCAACATAAACTCTTATGTTGGTGCAATTCTGTCCTTTGTATTAACCATTCTTCGTTTCCATCATGCAGAGGTTCGGGCGGCAGAAGACCGAGGACGGAACAGACCCTGCCGCCCAGTGGGGTAAAGACTGGATCGAAGTCGATCCGGAAGATCCGGATGACGAGGACAGTGTGCCGATTCCTGATGTCGGCTCTGTTCCCGCCGCGAGTAAGACTCGTGTCTCCTCCATCCGAGATTGTTCTGAGGAATAAGACGATGACTGTCAAATTTTAGAGGTATTCAACCCTCCTCCGATTGCGTTCTCATATCCGGTGCCCTCGCCCCCAGCTGACTCGGGCGACCAGGTTCTGGAGGTGGCGCCCCTCGCCATGGGACCCAAGGGTGCAGTTCGGAAGCATCCAATTCCCGTGTCCACGGATGCCGGGTCTTCCAGCACAACGGGTCCTGCGCAGAAGAAAGCGAGGAAGAAGACGATCCTGAAGCGTCGGGATCGTCCCGTCTCCAAGGGGTAGGATTCCCTTTTGCCGATGTAAACTTCATACACTTGCCTTTACTTGCTTTTCTCATTCTGACAACAAACTTTATTGCTTCGTTTTATAGTATGGCTCCTCTGGAGGTCCCGCCGACCGGGTCCACCGACCGGGTCCTGCTGAGGACTCCGACGCCACCTCGGCCCGAGGACACTCGGGTGCCAAGTCCACTGCGGATAAGTCCCGCTGCAGACCCATCAGCTCCGGGGTCCGGAGCCGGAAACACGGACTCGGTCGCGACCGACACTCCGGCGACCGACCGAGATACGGATCTCGGAGCCAGCTCTTCGGTCTCCGAGACAGAGAAGACCGGGGTCCCTCCGAGTCAGCAGCAGCAAGAACCACCGCAATAACCACAGCCTCAGCAGCAACAACAACAGCCACCACCGCAACAGCAACAGCCGCAGCCGACACCGCCGACACATCAGCAGCAACAACCGCAGCGGACACCTCCGCAGCAACGGCCACCGCCGGCGAAGCCGACGCCGCCGGCAAAACCACAGCCGCCACCGACACAACAGCAACCGCAGCCAACATCGAAAGCCCCGGTTCCTGCAACCGGGAAAACAACTAAGAAAGCTCCGGCGAAACCGGTGCCAGCCAATCCGGATCGACAACTGGTCGTGCCACCAAGTCAAGGTGCACCCGCAGCAACATCCGGTGGCATCCAGACCACCACTTGGGGGTTTGCCCCACTGCGAACCCTTAGTGGGAAAAGCTTGGGCTCCCTTGAGCACTACAACATGGACTGGAACGCTGCCGACCTGAGCGAAGTGAGCTCTCGATCATCAGCGGTCCAGATTTCGGAGCATCCGGCGGGGCCAAGCCTAGTTGCCCAAAAAATGTTCGCAGCAAAAGCTGCCCTTCTTGACGCCGACCAAGCAGCCGCGGTAAGTTCTGCCGAGTAAAGATAACTCGGTTCACTTTTTCATAGAAGATATCACTTATCCCCAGTCCTCGCGATTCATGTCGAGTGATTGAGACTCGATCGAGTAAGGATTACTCGGTGCGAATCTTCATCAATAAGACTAACTCCTCCGCTTTCCAGGCTTGTATGGACAAACGCACTCAGGTACACCGCAAGCTCCTGCTGGAGCACAAAAAACTCTCCGATAAATACAAGCTGCTGCGAGCCAAGCTGAGCGTGCTAGGTACCATTCATCTCACCAATAAAAATTATACTCCACCGGCTTGATCTCATTTCCTTTTCTTTTACCGACATGAATAGCCGAGTCAGAGTCCAAGGCTGAAGGACTGGAGAAGCGGATCTCAGACCTCGAGAGTGAGTCATATTCTGTGCTCTAACTTGCACTTGCATCAATTCCTGCGTGCTGACCCTGCTATCTGGCACAGCCAAACAGAAGGAGCGCGAGCACGCACATCAGACCAAGCTCAAGAAGGAGCAGGACGAGGTGTCCCGGCTGAGGGCCGAGCTTGACCAATCTCGGGGTCGCGCTGCCGAGCTAGAGAAATCCGCCACCGAGGAGAAACAACTCCGGGACGAAGAGACCCGGAAACTCAAGGAGTCCCTTGAGGAATTCGAGTCTCGCGCAATCTTGGCCGAGGGTGACCTCCAGGCGCTGAAGACCAAGATCATGCGATGGTTGGTGGAGTTCTCCCGCATCAACAGCGAGATGGACAGTAAGTCCTTTTTCCTCTCTCATTATCTGAGATCCATTATTTTCCTTCATGTGACTTATATTGGTGTTAGCCATTCTTGATTCAGAACACTTCCCCCACTCCAAGGCTGCTGCGGATAACAACACTCAGAAGTCCCGATAGAAGAAGATCCGAGATGGCCCGATCTCGGCCGAGTGGGACATTGATGACCATCTAGTGGCCTTGAAATCCCGCATGTCGTCGCTGAGTGCTATTGGAGTAGGACTCCTCTACTCTGTGATCCGGGTTTACAGCATTCTCTGGCCCGAGTGCGAGCCCCCCAAGTCAGTTGACAAACTGGCCAAGTGCTTGATGGCTAGCGAGGACCGACTCGACGATTGGCAGTCCTCCGCCGCCCGAGTCGGTGCGGATGAGGCGCTGATGTACGTGCTGTCTTGGTACGAGGGGCTCGACCTCGAGGTGCTCAAGACTCTGCGCAATGGGTCCAAGTGGACCAAGGATCCGGATCACATCCGGCATCGCCAAGAAGTGGCGTACCCCCTCATCCAGTATGCTCCAGTACACAGCTTCGTCCCTGGCCAGCGGGTTCCTCAAGCGGAGGAGATCGTGGTCCTTGAAGATGATGAGGATGAAAATGAAGAACAAGTCGACGAGGAGATTGAGGCCGACACTCCTCCCGGCACATCCACTGGTCCTGCTCCGGCACCTGCGACCGAGAACATCGCTGTGGCTGATCCGAATACCGCAGACCCTGCTGCTTAGACTTAGGAAGAACTCAGATCGCTAAATCCCCGGGATGCCGGGTGCATATGTAATATAAACCTTAAGTTTTTTATGGTTGGCACTTGGTACTTTATTTTGCAAAGTTTTATATGATTAGTCGTATGCCGGATCATCTCGCATCGAGTCCCCGAGTTTATTTTTTCTTATTTACCATACTTTGCAACCTTTGCTCTTGTCTACCATTTTTCGGCGTTTTGACAGTCGAGTCACAAGATCACCGAGATATGGTATACAATACTAAGAAACTTTGAGATGGAGCTTAAAATCATCCGACATATAAATAAAGAACTAAACAGCTTACGCCGAATCGCGCTTGGGCCAAGTCCCCGAGTTTACTTTCTTGTGTACTAAGGTGTTACAATCCCAGCTCTTGTCTATCATTTTTCGGTGTTTGATAGTCGAGTCACGAGACAGCAAAACATAGCATACAATACTCGAAACTTTGAGACCTGAACTAGAGCCATCCGACATAACATACAAGAATAACAAAAAAGCAGCCGAATCGCTCCTGGCCGGGTCCCCGAGTTTGTTTTCTTGTTTACTGCATCCTGAAACCTTTGCCCTTGCCTACCTTTTTTGGTATTTGGCAGTCGGGTCACAATACTTGCAACTTTGAGATTCGATTTACAGGCATCCAATGTATAGGAAATAGAGATAAACATGCAGATGAATATAGATTTTACAACAAGGCAGTCCCCGAGTTTCTTTTCGGGGTGCCGACATTTCATTTCAGGGTTTCAAGATACATACATTGGGTCCTTAAGATCGAGTAAAAAGGGCGAAGAAGAGCTACATTCCAAGGTCGTTTGGTTTCCTCTCCGGATCTGTCCATCCTGTTCTCCACCTGCTTCTGAGCATCAATAAGATAATAGGCATCATTGTTAAGAGCTTTGCTCATGATAAATAGCCCTTCCCAAGGAGGTGACAATTTGTGCATGCCGGCCGTGCGTTGCACAAGCCTAAGCACCATGTCCCCCTCGCGGAACTTGCGAGGGTTTACTTTCCGGCTATGATAGCGTCGGAGATTCTGCTGATATATCGTTGATTTGGACAAAGCCAACTCTCGTGCTTCTTCGAGTAGATCCACATAGTTCTCCCGGGCTTCCTTAGCCTCGTAATCGGTATATAATGCGACTCTTGGCGAGTCATGCTCTATGTCGGTTGGCAGAACTGCCTCTGCTCCATAGACCAGGAAGAATGGCGTGTAGCCAGTAGAGCGATTCGAGGTAGTACTTAGACTCCACAATACCGTTGGTATCTCATCTAGCCAACACCCCAGAGCACGTAGCAGTGGCTCAATTAGCCGGGGTTTTATGCCGGATAAAACCAGAGCGTTTGATCTTTCAACTTGCCCATTGGACTGAGGATGTGCGACTGATGCCAGGTCCATCCGGATTCTCTTTTCCTCGCAGAACCGGGCAAAGGCTCCTTCGGCGAAATTGGTGTCATTATCAGTGATAATGCCGTGCGGATGACCATACCTTGGGATAATATCCTTTAGGAATGATATGGCTGTGCGGCCGTCGCACTTTCTTATTGGCTTTACTTCGATCCATTTGGTGAACTTGTCCACCATCACCAGGATGTGAGTCATGTTACCTCGGGCTGGTTTGAACGGTCCCACCATGTCCAGACACCACACTGCGAATGGCCAGGTGATGGGGATAGTCTTGAGTGCTGATGCTGGCATATGAGTTTTGTGTGCAAACCTCTGACACCCTCACACTTCCGGACAATGTCCTCTGCCTGCTGCAAAGCACTGGGCCAGTAGAACCCATACCAGAATGCTTTAGCTACTATGGCTCTGGAAGAGGCGTGATGACCGCACTCCCCCTGATGAATATCTCGGAGAATCTCTTCTCCCTCTTCTGGTTCGACACAGTGCTGAAGCACGGTGGTCACGCTTCTCTTGTACAACTCCCGGTTGATGATGGTGAAGGATTTGGATCGTCTCTGTATCTGTCTGGCCGAGACCTCATCACTCGGTAGACTGCTATCCAACATGAAATTCATGATGGGTTGTGCCCATGCCGGTACTGGACGAGTACCGAGTACCGGCTCGTCAATTTCCATTGCGTTGACCGACATTACTACATCCGGCACAAGCTGACGAGTCCCCGAGTCCTCCCAAGGAGTCCCCGAGTTCCGCCAAGAGGCTCTCCAGTTTTCCAACACAGTCCTTGAGTCCAGCTGGACGCACCTGACATCCACGGAAGTCCCCGGGTCCTGCGCAGCAGTCCCCGAGTCCTGCAGCATGCTCCCGACATCGATGTCCATCAGGACGATGTCGGGTTCCGGATTACCCGGGATAAAAATTGACTCGGACTCGGGTGACGGCTTGATTGATGGCTTGTGAAGGTGCTCCAGTGACACTCCGAGTGGGATGGCCTGCCGGTATGATCCGATCTTGGACAACATGTCAGCACTTTCATTTTCTGTCCGCCGAATGTGATTGAACTCGCAACCATCAAAGTATCCTAAGATCTTCTGGACATGGAACCGATATGCCGCCATGTTGGCATCCAGGGCATCCCAGTTGCCTGATGTTTGCTGAATTACAAGATCCGAGTCACCATAGCATATTATCCGGCGAACTCCAATTTCCTTGGCCACTAGGAGTCCATGAATCAATGCTTCATATTCGGCCACATTATTGGATGCCGCGAAATGGACTTGCAGCATATATTTCAGCTGGTCTCGCTTTGGCGATGTGAGAACCACACCGGCTCCCATGCCTTCTTTCACTTTGGACCCGTCAAAATGCATTCTCCAGTAATTGGAGTCGGGCAAAGATGGCTCATACTGCATCTTGGCCCAATCGACGAAAAAGTCAGCCACAACTTGAGCTTTGATGGTATCTCTTCTCGCATACTGCGGCGCGTAGGTCGCTAGCTCTATAGCCCACTTGGCTACCCGGCCACTCGCATCCTTGTTGCCGATGATTTCCGACACAGGGGCCGCACTTACTACGGTTATAGGATGCTCCTGGAAGTAATGCTTCAATTTCTTGGCCGCCATGTACACACCATAGGTCATTTTTTGGTAGTGAGGGTAATTTTGTTTTGAGGTGGAAAGTACCTCACTGAAGTAATACACCGGTCTCTGCACCGTAGTTCCTTCTTCTTCTCGCTCCACCACCACTACGACACTAACAACTCGGTTAGTGGCCGCAATGTAGAGCAACATGGGCTCTCTCGGTAGTGGCGAAGCCAATATCGGCGCTGTAGCCAACATCTTTTTCAGCTCATGGAACGCCGCATCCGCTTGCGGGGTCCAACTGAACTTATCCGATTTTTTCATTAGCTGGTACAATGGTAGGGCCTTTTCTCCCAACCGACCTACGAAACGACTCAAGGAAGCCAGGCAACCCGTAAACTTATGGACATCCTTGAGACATCTCGGCAATTTCATGTTTTCTATTGCACGGATTTTAGTCGGGTTTGCCTCGATACCTCGGCTTGACACGAGGAAACCGAGTAACTTGCCTGCGGGCACTCCGAATGTACATTTATCCGGGTTAAGCTTTAGCCGGAACTTTCGCAGGTTTGCGAATGTATCTTTGAGATCATCCAACAAGGTATGATTTTCCTTGCTATTGATGACTATGTCGTCGACATATACCTGCACATTTTTGCCTATTTGATCATGCATACATTTTTGCATACAGCCCTGGTAAGTAGCACCGGCATTTCGCAATCCAAAGCACATGACACAATAGCAATAAGCCCCGTACGGGGTGATAAAGGCAGTCTTTATTTGATCCGCAGGGTTCAAGGGTATCTGGTAAAAACCAGAATACGCATCTACAAATGATAATAGTTCACACCCGGTCGTGGAATCGATCACTTGATCGATCCGGGGCAACGCGAATGGATCTTTCGGACATGCCTTGTTCAAGTTGATGTAGTCGATACACATGCGCCAGACATCGGCTACATTCGGGTCATCCTTCTTCTTTTCCACCAGGACCGGGTTAGATAACCAGTCCAGGTGTAGCACCTCCATGATGAAACCAGACGCGAGTAGTCTGGCTAGCTCGTCACCAACAATCTTTCTCCTCTCAGTTGCGAGGCGTCGCATCGGTTGCTTCACCGGTCTCGCATCAGACCGGACATGTAGAGAGTGCTCAGCCAATTCCCTTGGAACACCCGGCAGGTCCTGATTCGACCATGCGAAGATGTCCCGATTCTCACGGAGGAAGTGGATGAGCTCGCTTTCCTATTTGCTGTCCAACCCGGCACCGATAATGACGGAGCGGTCCGGGTTAGCCTCATCGATGCCGATTTTCTTGGACTCCTTCGCCACCTGGACGGTTGCGGTCTGTTGCGGGTTAGCCATACTTGGCATTCCGAGTTGAGCGGACTGGGCCAGCGCCACCACCTCATGGATTCTCCTCTTCTCTGCGGCGATCACCAGTGACTCGGCCAGAAGTGACCCAGCTGAGGCGCACTCCATGGAGCACTTGTAGTCGCTCGAGATGGTGATGACACCATTTGGACCCGGCATTTTCATCTTAAGGTAGGCCACATGAGTTGACGCCATGAACTTGGCGAGTGCTGGCCTACCGAATAAGGCATGATACGGACTTTCGAGGTCCACGACCTCAAACAGCAGGCTCTCAGTTCGGCAGTTGCCCTTGCCACCGAAGGAAACATCGACCCAAATTGAGCCCATGGGTGCATGTGAGACACCCGGCACAATACCATGGAAGGTGGTCCTGCTTGGCTGCATCATGTTCTTGGTAATTCCGAGTTTGACCATGGTGTCCGGTACATGATGTTGATGATGCTCCCGTTATCAACAAGAACCCGGGTGAACCTGACGTTGATGCTGGGCCCGACGAATGTCGGATCTACCACTAGAGCATAGCCCCCTGGGTTGGGCATGACCTTGGGATGGTCCTGGATGCTCCAGCTAATCTCATCCTCGGACCAGTACATGAACTTGGGCACGGCCAGCATAACCGTGTTTACCTCCATCGCGCGCCGGTTCAGACTCTGCTTGTCTGTTGGCTCAGTCACAAAGGCCATGTAGCTCTGGTGGGGCTCTCGCTACTTGTTCTGCCGACTCGGGCCAGCATTGTTGTTGTTGTTGTTGTTGTTGTTGTTGTTGTTGTTGTTGTTGTTGTTGGCCACCTGATTGGCATTCTCCGGCCTCGGCGGTGTGTTCAAAGGCTGAGTGTTTGCTCCGGTAAGTGGTGCAGGTCTAGATGTCGGACCGGCAGTCACCGGCTTGCGCTGGTACCAACTGCAGTCCCGAGTAGTGTGCTGAGCCGGCCTGCTGGGGTGCTTAGTGTGAAAGCTGCAGGGGCCATCCAACATCTTCTCGTAGCTGTATCTCTCCTTGTCATCCCACTACTTCTTTTCACCGTTCAAGGGCTTCCTCTGACCATTCCAGGGCCTCTTCTCGCCGTTCCACGGCTTCTTTTCGCCATACCATGGCCTCTTTCCCTCTGAGTTTTGGCCCCATGAGGGACCATCGCTCTTCTGACGCTGGCTGCTGCCGGCATCAACCTGATCTTGGTCAACCGCAGCAACCTGGTCTGACCCGTATCGGTAGTCAGGCCTGTCGTCTCTTCTCTTCTTGTACTCCGGGTGATCGCTACGCTTGCCGGATCTGTCCCTGTCCTGAGAGGGATATCTCCTGCCGGTTTCAACCGGGGCCAGCAAGGGCTGAGTCGGATCACCCAAGGCATAGCTGTCTGCAATCTTGATTGTTTCGGCCAAGGTGGCCGGCATCTCTCTCTGGAGTCGCTGCCAAAGCATGAAACCATGTCGGCATCCTTGTGCAAACCATGCGATGGCCTGCAATTCGATGACTCCTTCACAGGAGTTGCGGATTGTACTCCACCGGGTCAGATACTCCCGGTCAGTTTCATCTTCCCTCTGCCGACACATGGACAGTTGTTGAGGGCGATTCGGCCTCTTGTACGTGCTGGAGAAGTTGCTGACGAACGCATCGGAGAAGTCCAGCCAGCGATCAATGCTGTCCCCCTCTAGGTTATTCAACCAGATTCGGGCTGGTCCCTCCAGCATCTGCGGTACATACCGCACTGCCCATCGGCGGCTGCCACCAGCGATATGCACCGCAGTGACGTAATCCGTCAGCCAGTCTTCTAGCTTAGTACTGCCGTCATATGTCTTTGTACCCCGGGGAAGCTGGAAGTTCGGCACCGGTGACTGCTTCATTATCCGGGGTCCAAAACAAGCCGGACCCGGTGGGCCTTGCTCCTCCAGGAGTTCAGACAGATAGATTCTGTCAAGTTTATTGCAGACATCATGTGCTGGCAGCTGGTGAGCTCCCAGCCGTGCACCGAGTGCACCCTTGGACGCAAGGTCTCTGAATCTTGTGTACCCGGCCCGCTCCATGGCCGAGTAACCATCATCATATCGGTCGGCGGCCTGTTCGGCATACCCGGCACCCTGTCGTTGCCGAGGTGGGTTAGGTGACGGATACCGAGGTGGCTGGCCCTGATTCGCCGGGTGAACCCGGCTGGGTCCTTGCTTGCCCTGTGCGGGTTCAGGGGCTCCCTGACCGGCATCACCTTGCCCGACTATCTGTTTTCCGGCATAGACCGGATCATAAGCCTGTAGTTGCTTGTTTTTACCGAAGTTTACACTCCGGTCACGGCTTCTGCCGACATACGGTGATGAGGCCTGTCCCTTGGACATTCCCCCGGCACCACCATTCGAGTGAATGTACCGGGATCCACCTATATCCGGGTTTGCATTCCGGAAAGCCTCATTCTGACGATTGGCAATAGCTACCAACTCGTTTACCCGGTCCTGCTGCCTACGACGAGCATCACCAGATAAGTTAGGTAGCTTGGTTGCGGCTGCCTCTGCAGCCCAAAGGTTCTTGCCAGGGGTGCTATACTTCGGCCTATCCACCGACACATGACTAGCAGTTCTACTAGATTTGGGTCTACCATCTCTAGCAATCTCGGAGTTGAGGTCTCTACCTCGGGTGCGCACCTCATCTATGCGACTAACAGGGTTTGCTACTGGAGTAAAACCATGAGCCTTGTTATACTCACGGAGAGAAATGTCAAACTCTTGCCTTACTCGGGCTACCTCTATAGCCTCCTGTAGTATGCTCCTGCGCTGCTCCTCCAGCTCCGCCTGAGCTAGAGCAGCATCTGCGCCCGGAGCGATTGGGGTTGCCAGTTTCTCGATGGTGTCCTGAAGAGGACTCGGCGTCACCGGCACACCTGGTGTACCGGCCTGCGCCGTGCGGTTCTCCGGCCTCTCCAACGGCGGGCGCGCTGTCCGGGTAGACCTGGTGCTAGTCTCAGCCTCACCGGCTGTGGCAATGCCGGCACCAATATTCGGGGCGGTCATCATGACCTCTGCACAACTAGCGGGGCGAGCGATACGCCGGCCGCGAGCTGCGCAGACTGCGGGAGGATCCGCAGCCACCTGCACCCTTTCGGCAAACCAGCAGGGGACCTCGGTGGCGACGTAGACCGTGAGCGCGCCGAACCTGTGGACAAGGCCACTGAGCACGCGCTCACCCGAAGCGATGATGGAACCCGTCCGGATGAACACACCAGCCAGCGCTGCTGCTGGCCCCACGGTGGGCGCCAACTGTCGTGGTGGTGCACGGACAGATGCCATGGATAGGCTAAAGATGGGGCCGATGGATGCTGGAGGTACCGGGGAGGGATAGCGCATATGAACACGCACACGGAATACACTAACACACACAATCTACCCAGGTTCAGGGCCCTCGTGAGGATGTAAAACCCCTACTCCTGCTTGTCTGTTTATATGGTGAATCACAACACGGGCTACAAGATGCTCCTTGAGCTGTATATTAAAAGCTATGAGCTAAGGCTTAGTTTAGCTCCTGAGTTCTCTACCGAGCCTGGTAGTGGCTCTGTGGCTCTTTGTTGGCTCTGGTGTTGAATGTTGTCGCGTGTAGCGTCTGGGGTCTAATGAAGCATCGTCCGTGTAAGAGGAGCCCCTGGTGCTCCTTATATAGTGGAACCCAGGGCACATGTTAGGGCTGACGCAGGTGCTGGCGTAGCCCGTCCTGTGGCCACGACCGGCCTTCTGACTGCTTCGGTCATCACGGCGTGGCACGTCCAATCCGTCCTCTCCTACGCACTGCTCCCCGTACCGCTTCGGTCAGCAGCATGGAGGCATGACACCCCATACCGTGTCCTCCGGGTCAAGGGTTAAGCAGCGCGTCCCATCGTGCCAGTGGCACGACTCCTGTTCCGTGATTGTAGGGACAAGACGTGAGTCTTGACCGTCCACTGGGATATAACTCCCTCTTCTTTGATCCGGCATAGGGACGCCAGATACATCTTAACTCGGTTCTGCCTTCCCTGCACATAAGAAGAACAAAGGAGAGGATCCGACATCTGATACATACAATCCGACATCCGATATGTCGGTTCGCTCATACCCGGCCGACTCTGGGTATATCTGTATGGTATGTCGGTCAAGGTTGACCTGGTCAACTCCGGGTCTATGCATATCTCGTCATCTTGACCCTATCCGGGGGTTGCCCCCCGACATAATCTATCCTATTGCTAATAGTAGGTGGGTTAGTCCTGTCCATTGTGTTCCAAAAAAAAAGGAGGTATGACTGTTGTTGCTAATGATAATAATGAACTCATTCCTCAAAGAACAGTTGTAGGATATAGAATGTGCATTGATTATAGGAAACTTAATAAGGCTACTCGAAAAGATCACTATCCTTTGCCTTTTATTGATCAAATGCTTGAAAGGCTGTCTAAGAATTCTCACTTTTGTTTTCTTGATGGTTATTCTGGTTTCTCTCAAATTGCTGTTAAATATGAAGATCAAGTAAAAACTACTTTTACTTGTCCTTATGGAACTTATGCCTATAGACGTATGCCTTTTGGTTTGTGTAATGATCCTGCTATTTTTCAAAGATGCATGTCTGCTAGTTTTCATGGTTTTTGTGAGGAAATTGTGGAAGTATTCATGGACGACTTCTCCGTCTATGGAACTTCTTTCGACAATTGCCTCTATAATCTTAACAAAGTTTTGCAAAGATGTGAAGAGACCAATCTTTGTCGGAGAACTGTCCCAGGAACTGGGTGTGTCTCACTAGGTATCGAATAAGGGGCTGAACACGGAATCAAACAACCCTCAACGTGCCTCGGCGACGGTGCTCGTTGGACTCGCTGCGGGATAGCATTGCAGAGATGAACGCACGGTCTTACCCAGGTTCAGGGCCCTCTTGGAGAGGTAAAACCCCTACGTCCTGCCTTTGGTGTATTGCACTGCTTGGAGAGGTTACAGTACAATGAGAGCTTGGAGAGCTCGGGGTGGCTAACAATGGCTACTGCTAGTCTTGCAGATCTCAGATCTAGGGTTTGGACTCAGGAATCTTGGAACCCTAAAACTGCCAACCAACTAGAGTCGAACCAAAGATTGAACCCCTTGCTTGAGCGTGCTCCCCCTCCTTTTATAGGCGTCTTGGACCTCTTCCCCCAAATATCTTGGCGGGAAGGGCTACCACATGGCGACGGAGGAGGAGGCCGGGTGCACGGTAAAGGTAGAGTCCATGGACGCGGTCCATGGCAGGGAGCGGCGTCACCAAAGCCGGAAAAGCCACAGGCCAGCCGGACGGTGGGCTGGCACTGCTGAGGTGGGAGGTGACCCACGGTGACGTCGCCCTTGGAGTGTAGCTGCAGACGGTCCCCTTATCACCGGAATGGCAATTCTTGGGGCTCCTTTGCTTGGTGCAGCGTTGTTGACTGCTTTATACACGAGAACGGCAACTGCGGCGTCATCGTCATCGCGCGCAGGCGCGGTTGTCACCGCGCACTGGCGCGCCCGTGACTCTGCGGAGGGCGCAGAGCCCATGTGCGCTCTGCCGCGGAGGCAGAGTTGGCTTCGCGAGGAAGGAAACCCCCGCGAGGCAGGAGGCCTCGCCGAGCCTTGGCTTGGTCCTTAGCATAATTGCAGGTAGCATCTGCGATGCCCTCTTGAGGAGAGGTGGTCCCTCGCCGAGGGAAAAACCCTCGGCGAGGAGGAGAGGTCTATGGCACCCTGTTCCGAAGATCGAGTTACCCCATATATCAGTCCCAGGAGCACTGAATATATGACAACTTGATAACAGAACATAACCACTTTATTAAGGGGGTCGGGGAACCGACGATGGATTACAAGGGTCTCATTACAAGGCTGCGCCCTAGCGCACACAACAGTTTGTACATTATTTATCGAACATGACTTCATCAGAGGGTGTCAGCGGATTGGCGGAAGCGTGCGACGAAGGGGGCCTAACTCCACAGGGCTCTGCCTGGATACCGGATCTAGTTCTCGTACAAGGGGTACTCGGTGACGGGGGTAGGAGGATCTGGCCACATGAAAAGCCAGGTGAGTACATGGAATGTACTCGCAAGACATCAATCCGCAATCAACCGTAACCAACGATCCTATATGGCATGGCATGGGTGCAGGTGCGAGTCCAAGCTTAACGGTTGGACTTAACTTACCTACTTACCTGTAACGGAAACCGTGTCTTATGAGAACGAGTCTCATTTCCACACAACACTATCCACAACACTTATGTTCTCAATCTTGACCAACTCTGGTCCACTTCGGGGCTTAGATTTGACCAACTATGGTCCACTTTTCTGCTCAATCAGCTTTGGCCAACTCTGACCGTTTGGTGAATTTATTTCTCCGTGTTCGACTGGACTGACTCTCGTGTGACTGGACCCAACACCGTTCCTTAGGTAGGAACAATACTAGATTCTAGATTTGACACTCTCGAGAGGTTGCAACTTTTATCCACACGTTGGGGTCTAAGCTTGTACCGCCGGTACCTGCAGCACAAACCTATTGTAGCGCCCTGACCCCAGAGCTATACAGTGAAACGTTGTGCAACCGGTCATGCTACACAATCAAGGGTTACTGGGGTTACCAATCCCAGGCCAAAACACATTGGCAGGCGTGCTCGGAATACATCATCGGCACACAACACCTCGATCATGCCATAAGCTCAGACATCGCTTTCACGTATAACAAAGAGATCAAGACTGCAGAACAACTGGCACATCACAGACTCTACGACACAAAGATATCATAGTTCAACTCATATAATTGAGAAAGATAGCAAATGACACATCAGAGGTCACTGACCCATCATTACAACAAGCGGAAGCAAATTAAAGTTGTCTAAACAACAAGATCCAAATTATGGCCTAAGAGGCCTACAGATAAACATCCCGTGCCAGCCTGTTCCATGACGTCCCAAGCTGTCACCTGGGAACCCCAGACTACCGTCGAAGTCAACGTAGAACCCACCTCCAGTTCGGTGGCGTCCTCCTCTGAAACAAATAATAATCAACAAAGCAAGGCTGAGTACGACGTACTCGCAAGAATTAGTAGGGCGATATAGGCCCGATGCTGACGGAGGCTTCAAAGCTATATAAGTAGTTGTTTTGCATAAAGCTAGTTGTTCCTTCCGAAGACTAGGACTCATGGCATCGTCTAATCAGAAGGTTTTCATAAGGGGATAAGAGGGTAACACTTTTCTCTTCGGTTCACGGGGAACCTACTGTATTCAGCAACTCCACTTATCTCCACCAAGGCACTCCCTCGAATCTCCCTCGAGGAAATGAACCTTTTATCACACGTTGAATTATGCAACCTCTAGCTGCCATTTGATTAAAGGTTCAGGTTCTCTATGATCTCACCTATCTCACCAAGATTTGTCCATAACCGTGGACACGGCTTTTCGAAAAGATTAAACCCTGCAGGGGTGTACTGTTTTTACCATTGGTACCGTCCGTCCCCTTGCCTGATCATTTAGCTCTCTTCCGGGGAAAGCCGGCAGGGCAGGCGCGGTTAAACCTTTACAAAGCATGAGACTATCCAAGGGTCATCGTGACGACAGGACAAGTTCAGCGCCTATTTCAACACCCTGCCCCATCGCCACTCCTATCACATCCATCATCATCATCTTCATCATCATCATCATCTTCGGCCACACACTCGCAAATGGAAAGCGCAAACTAGAGGACCTTTGATACGCCCGCACTAATTATTCGGTTAGTAAGGAGCCCATACTCCCACCTTTGGAAGCACGCTCGGTTCTTGGTTCGGTCGATAAGAACTCACACCTAGGCGGCCAGAATGAGACAAAACACCAACGACCTTGTTGGCAACTCATCCAAGCCTTTTATCAAATTAATTATTGACACAAGTATCCACCACTGTCCGAGCACTCCATCCACTTCACAAGTATGGAAATAATCAACGGACAACTCTAGCATTCGAGTAAGCATGGCTAAGCATATCTAAGCATTACATACAACAGATATGATTTATCTCAGGCCAACACTTCAATCTATGGTTCATAGGTGGGGAAACAGATAATGGTTCAGGAACATGCAAATGATAGGATATTATATACACTGACCAAAACTTGTCACCAGAATCGAATGCAATAATATGGTGGACAAAATACTTGGGTAATATGAGATATGCCGAGAATGTTAGGTTAGCTCTTGCCTTGCTGGTAGTACTGATCGCGCTGGTTGTCAAGGTATTGTGGTGGAACCTCGACTCCAGAATCTACCGAAACACAAACAATACAAGAGAGGAATAAATAACATGAATACAAGGTGCAATGCACAATCATGATGATATGGTCATATTATGCACTGAAATCATATTGGGCATCTCCCACAAGTTAAATGGAACCCCTAAAATAAATATTGCAATTAGCGGGTTAAAACTCCATCTTTAACTTAGTGATTTGCATTATTTATCAAAACGTCCAGTACTGAAATATGGGTACTAAATGCATGAAAATGACATTATTAGATATACCTTGTTCCACTGATCGTTTTGGTACCTTGTTTGCAATTTTCCGATCAACGACGAATAAATGGTGATTTAAACGGTTATGCGATTTAAATCATTTTAACCATTTCGAAATTAACCTCAAAGGAAAATTTGTTTGCATGCTGTGATATTAATATAGGTAGATAGAATTTGCTTTGCTGGTCATTTTGGTATATCATTTGCAATTTTTGAAGTACTATTCACCAAGTTATGATATTCCCAAAAATTGATTTAAATCTGCCATTTTCTTGAATTTTAATAAACAGCAAGTTAAAGGCTCATTATTGCATGGAAAATGGAACTAACATTTAGATGTTGTTTTCCTGAACATTTTAAGAGCTTAACCATAATTTTTGGACAAATATTCATAGAGTTATGGAATTTCCAAATTCAACATTTNGCATGCTGTGTTATTATCATAGGTAGATAGCATTTGCTTTGCTGGTCATTTTGGTATAACATTTGCAATTTTTGAAGTAATATTTATCAAGTTATGATATTTCCAACTATTGATTTAAATCTGCCCTTTTACTTAATTGCAATAAACAGCACCAAAATTAATTCTAAAATTCTCCCAAATTACATAAACTTGTAGATCATTGTTCACTGAACATTTTGAGAGCTTAAAATTAATTTTTGGATGATTAAAACTCAAGTTATGGATTTTCCAAATTCAACATTTATTCTGCCATTTCTGTTTTTATTAAATAAAGGCAATTTAATTTGTCCAAATAATTTAAACAGAGGCACTAACAGATAGACATTTCTCTCCTGAGCAAAATGACATATTATTTGCATTTTTCTGAATTGTAAAACTCTAGATATTAATTTCCACAAATTTGAATAACTAACAGATGCTTTGCATTTCACATTTAAATTCATGTTTTTAAAATTCATTAGCATGGATGAGTCACATCATTGGTTAGGTTATGAAATTCTGAACATTTTGATATGTCATTTGTATTTTTAGGATTTACCATTTAACAGATATTGCAAAATCCAATTTTCTGTTAATTTCTGAAAATAGAAAAAAGATGAACTATGATGTCATCATGACGTCATCGAGTGGGCAGCGGGATGTTGAGCTTCGATTCGTCGGCTCTGCGCGAAATTGGACGCGGGCACCTAAGCTACGAGGTAGAGGAGGTGGAGAGGAGCACATGGGGGCGGCGGGATTGACCAAATGGTCACCGGAGCGTGGCCGGCGACCATGGCAGCGGCGGCCGGCGGCGGGGCATGGCGAGGCGACAGTCCAGAGAGGGAATGGGGAGGGAGGAGAAGGCTAGGAGGACCAGTGGCTCACCAGGGAGCTCATGCCGTGGTCGGAGAAGCAAGGGGAAGTCGGCCGGCGGCAATTTGGTGCTCGGACGCCGGCGGCAGAGGCGGAGACGAACGGGATGATCTCGGCGAACCCCCAGCGTCCTAGCACGCGCGAGTCGACGGGGAGGCAGAGAAGAGCTCGGCGGAGCTGGTGGCGGTGTCGGCTTGGCTCCGGGCGGCCGGAGTCGTCGGCGATTGAAGCGGCAAGGCGGCGGCGGCAGGAGCTCGAGCTAGGGTTCGGTTAGGGTTTCAGGGAAGCAAGGAGCAGGGGGAGAGAGAGGAGAGGGAGAGCAGCAGGGGGCTTCACTTATCCACCAGGGGGGCCTCGGCATGGTGCAGGGGAGGACGACACGGCGACATGGCGCCAGTGGCGGTGCGGTGGCGACGGCAGCACTGGGTCGCTACAGAGGAAGAGGGAGCTGACAGGGAGGGGCCCTCATGTCAGGGTTTTAAACTTTTTCCATTTTTCTGTTTTCCCCTTCTTAGGAACAGCAGACTTTAGGGATTTATTTGGGCCACTTTAACATTTTGGAAAATTTTGAAAATATTCAGGTGACCTCTCCATATCATTTAACAACTCCACAAAAATTGGTGCTGCCAAATAAAATGTTTAGAAACAGATTTGTTCATAGAGTTAAACATGGCCATTTGATAAATTCCAACATGTATTTAATTGGAGCAATTAAGCATCTTCAAAAATAAGGAAAATATTCATGGAGGCTCTCACAATAATATTGAAGCTCCCCATGATTTTAGTTTGAATTTTGAGGAGTTGAGCTTGGAGTCAAAATTCATCATTTGTTTAAACCAATTTTGAATTCCAAAAAATATTTCTTTGCTTAGCAAGCAATCGTCTTTGACAAAGATTTAAACAGATATATTCTTGGGACTTCCTGGACAATTTGGAAATTCCAGAATACTTTGGTTTGCTAAGTTGAGCAAATGCACTTGACGTGGGAATTTTGTGGAAGTGTTTGATTCCTTTTAATGATTTCCATTGTTTGCAATATTTAACTTAGCAATTTAAATATGTATGCCATGATGCAATGAAAATAAAAAGTGAAAATTTGGCCCATATTTTAGGGTACCAAATCTGGGCTGTTACACTTGTCCTCCCAAGTCTTCCTCAATTCATTACACTACGTTGTTCTCCTATGAGCCCTTATAGGTGAAGTGTTGTGCAGTCGACGATCGCACAACACCATCATAGAATCACATAGAAATAAACTCTTGACAAAATACCAACTCTTGTTATATATAAATCATTGCCAATTCATCCTATGCCCTCAGGAACATATGGGAACTACTCACAACGTGCAAACATGATCATAATCAGTGGCATAAAGGGTACAACACAATCTGAAATAAATACTTCACCACCAAATAATGACAAGTACCCAATCAAAAACATGAATAGGAGCACAAGACAATGATCTAGGGTATAGCAACTCTCAAACTATGAGGGGAACGGAGTGGATCACGGAGATGGTGATGGTCTTGGTGATGGTCTTGATGTAGAGGCCTCCTCCTACGCCAAGGAGGAGAGGTGATGATGATGGCGGTTATTTCCCCCATCTCCGGAGCAACAGGATCTGACCCCCTTTGGATAGAATCAGGAACTCCGCCACGGCCTCAGATAATTCGGGAAAAATTAGGGCGTCCCTTTTCGGGGAAGACGAAGGCGTACATAAAAAGCCACAGGCGAGGAAGTGCCCGAGGCCCTATTTGGTGGGTCCCACGCGGCCCCTGGCCGTGTGGGCCCACCCCATTTGGGCCTCGTGGCCTTCCTCTCTTCGGTCTTCTTTCCATTGCTCTTCTTTCGAAGAAAAACTGCCGTGGTATTTTTCCTTTAATTATTTGGGTTCGCGAAACTCCTGAAACAATAAAGACATGAAAAGGGGGGTATTCTGCCTCCCAGATATTAAATACCAAAAATAGGGACTTTGTATGAAAGTCTCATAAATCATCTAAAACATGCAAAACATTGATATAACAGTGCATATAACATTCCCATATGATAATATAAGGTATAAAAATGATGATATAAAATGCACGTATCACATGCGGAAGCGAGGTAGTTGTATAATACAACAGGATCCAAAATATGGCATAAGAGGTCTACAATAACATAAACCCAGCCAGCTTGTTCCGAGACGTCCCAAGCTGCCACCTGGGAACCCCAGACTACTCGTCGACGTCAACGAAGAACCCACCTGTCTGCTCGGTGTCGTCCTCCTCTGAAACAATTAATAATCAACAAGGAGAGACTGAGTACGATGTACTCGCAAGTTTTGTAGGGCGATATAGGCCCAATGATGACAAAGGCTCTAAAGCTGTATAGTAGTTAATTTGCACAAAGCTAGTTTTCCTTTTTGAAAGACATAAATGACTCATGGCATCGACTACTCAGAATGTTTTCCATAAAGGGATAAGATAGCAAAAATTGATCTTTGGTTCTCAACGAACCCATAGTAGCCATTTCTCATCACTCATCTCCACCAAGGCACCCCCTCGAATCGCCCTCGAGGAAATGAACCTTTTATCACACGTTGAGTTGCAACCTCTAGCTGCCAAATTTTAGTAATTATGTTCAGGTTCTCAATGATCTTATCGTCTATTCCCAAGTCGTCCATAACCGCGGACAAGGCTTTTCGAAAAGATTAAACCCTACAGGGGTGTACTAATTTACCCACCGGTACTGTCCGGCTCGCCTGATTAGCTCTCTTCCGGGGAAAGCTAGCAAGTGGGCGCGTCTAAACCTTTACCTCGCATGAGACTATCCAAGGATCATCTGTGGCGACAGGACAAGTTTATCCAGCCTATTTCAGCCCCTGCCCCCATCACCACACCCTAAACACCACCATCCTCCTCGTTTCATTTTCCACCCACACACGTACCCGCAAATGGAAATCGCAAACTAGAGGACCCTTGGATACGCCCGCACAAGTTATTTAGTTAAAGGGGATTCCATATGTCCCCACCGTTGGCAGCACGCTCAGTCTTGGTTCAAGAGGTAAAGAACTCGCACCTAGGGGCAAGAATGAGGCAAAACACCATCCCCGATGGCAACTCATCCAAGCCTCTTAGCATTTTAATTAAGTACACAAATATCCACCATGTCCGAACATTCCATCAACTTCAAATAATAATGGAAATAATCACCGGACAATTTTGCATTTAACTAAGCATGGCTAAGCAATAAGCAACTGATATAAAGTATCTCAGGCCAACACATCAACCTATGGTTAATAGGAGGGGAGACATGCAATGGTTTAGGGGACAATGCAATTCATAGGATACTCAATTGACATTGGAATCGAATGCAATATTTTGGTGGATAAAATAATTGTATAAAACAATAGGAGGCTATATGGCAAGAAGGTTAGGTTATCTCTTGCCTTGCTGACGGGGCGTGTAGTACGACTCGTCGGGGTAGGTAGGGGAACCCTCGACTCCTGAATCTATCGATACCCAAACAATAACATAAGAACAAATAAATAACACAAAGACAAGGTGCAATGCACAATCATGATGACATGTCAAATTTATGCAAGGATATACCCATATGATTTAACCAACAACATTAAATGGAGTGCCAAATAATTGGTGCAATTATTTGGAAGCAACCCCATATTTAACTTAATGTCCAAATTGCCTATAATTTATTATAATACTAAACAGTGGCTTAAATATGCATGAACATGATATGAAAGGATAGTTATTGTTCTTCTGATCGTTTTGGTACCTTATTTGTAATTTTCCAATTATTGATGAATACATAGTGAATTAAATACTTATTTGGATTTAATTCTTTAACCAATTAAAGAAATAACATCAAAGGAAATTTTGTGATCATGAAGTGATATTAGCATGGTTTGATAGCATTTGCCATGCTGATCACCTTGATATTTTATTCACAATTTTTGGTTAATTATTTATCAAGTTATGATTTTTCCCAAATTAGGTATTATTTATGCCATTTTAGGATTTCCTAAATAAAGGCAGAATAATTTTCTCAAAAGAGCATGGCAATGCTAGCAACAGGTAGGTATTGTTTTTCTGAACAATTTGATATACCATTTGCTAAATTTGAAACAATATTTAAACAGTAATTACTTATTTTAATTATTTATTTATTTATTTTATTTACTGTTGGGCCGGCCTCCAGATCGGCCCAGGCCGGCTCACAGGCCGGGCATAGACCGAAGCCGACCGGCCTCCTGGCCGGCCCAGACCGGGCACCAGGCCGGGCCACTGTCTGAGGCTGCCGGTCTCCTGGCCGGCCCAAACCGACACCCAGACCGGGCATAAGCCTGAGGCTGCCGGCCTCCTGGCCGGCCCAGGCCGGTCCCCAGGCCGGCACGACCGGGGTGGCGCGCACGGTGACCACGGCGACGGCGAGCGCGCACACGGCAAGGAAAAAGGTTCTGGGGCGAGCTAGGGGAGGGAGAAGAGGTCTAGGAGAACGGAGAGCTCACCCCAGGTGCGTGCGTGTGCTCGGAGAAGACGGAGGAGGTCGGAGACGACGGCAAGGTGCACGGGATGGCAGCGGCTCGACGGCGGTCAGAGGAGGAGGGATGTGGACGGCGGAGACGATTCGCGCGACCCCGGGGCGATTCAGTCGGCGTGGAGGAAGTTGACGGCAAGGCGGAGCTGATGGCGGTGTCGATTTGAGCTCGTGCGGCCGGAGTCGACGGCGGGCACGACAGCAGCGGCGGCGGGCAGGTGCTCGATCTAGGGTTCGCTTAGGGCAGAGAACGGGAGAGAGGGGGAAAGAGGGAGCAGGTGAGCGAGGGAAGCGTCGTGGCAGCGTCGGTGGTCCTCTTGACCACCAGGGGGCAGGGCGGCATGGCGCCAGGACGCGATCGTCGGCGGCATGGGCACGAGGAGCACTGGCGCCACAGTGAGGAAGAAGGAGAGGAGAGAGGATGACAGGGGGGCCCACTGTCAGGTTTTTAGCCTTTTGCCCATTTCCCCCTTTTTCATTTAAAACCAGAGGCTTCAAGGATTTAATTAAGGCCTTGAAACATTTTTATAAAATCTGGAAAAATTCACATAGACTCCCCATGACATGACGAAGCTCCACAAAAATTGGTGTTGCAAAAAATGTTTTTGCTCCACATTTGTTCATAGAGTTTGAATATGGTCATTTTTCATTATTTCCAAAATGTATTTATTTGGAGTACTTAAGCATCTTCAAAAATAATGAAAATATTCATGGAGGCTCCCAATATATTAATGAAGCTCCCCACAATTTTATTTTGATTTTTTGACAAGTTTAACTTGGTTTCAAAAATAGGAATTGATTTGAACCAATTTTTAAATTCTCAAATTTATTTCTTTGCTTGTTAAGAATTTGCTTTTAACAAATAATTATAAAAAGTATTCTTGGAACGTCCTAGACAAATTGGAACTTCAAGAATAATTTGTTTTGCCAATTTGAGCAATGTATTTGATTTGGAAATTTGGGAAGGGTTTTGCTTCCTTTGTTTTAATTTCCAAGTGTTGCTTTATTTAACTTTAGCAATTTAACTATGTATGCCATGATGCAAGTGCAAGGAAAAGTGAAAATTTGGTCAAATTTTAGGGTACCAAACTGGGTCTGTTACACACGAGGGCCCAGATGAGTTGTCCCACGTGGCCAAGGAATCTGGCCGCGTGGGCCCACCTCTTTGGCCTTCGGGCTTCCACTTTTTCGCTTCCTTCACTCCTACGCTTTGTTCCTTCCAAAAACTGATGCTCATAACTTTTCAGGTCATTTGGACGCCGTTTGGGTCCCTGAAACATCAAAATATAGAAAATAGGGTTTTCTCCAGTGCAGGGTTAATTCTAGAAAAATAGGAAAACTGTGAAATCTTCCCAAAATCATTATAAAACAATGATATAACCCTCATATGATGCAAATATGATTGAAATATGAGTATTATAATGCAAAGTTCATGTATGCATTTTACATGCATCACCAGCTCCTGCTCTGGCTCCGACAACTTCTACCAACACGCCTCCGCGTCCTGCACGGCAGTCTCTATGGAGTATGCCGTGACGCCCTTGAGGACGGGGTCATCCTCAGAGTTGTACCCCTCGATCTCCTCCTCCTTCACTGGCTCTGGCGGCGGCGGAGTACAGGCGTGTAGCATGGGTGGCGGTGGAGCACGGCCCTCTCGCGTCGGTGTGCAGGTATCGGGTGAAGAAGAAGCACACCGCCGCCGCCGCGCTAGTGTTGGTGCCCGTGGAGCCGTCTGAAAGACAAGCGCTGGCGGGTAGATCCAGCACTTCCCGGCAGAGGTCGGGGGACGCGGTCGACGATGCGGCCCACCCAAAAGGCTTGCCTTCCCTCTCAATTCTTCTGAGATGGATTGAGCGCGTTGGCGGTGTCGCAGACCTTGTCCTCCTGCTCCGTCGCGAGGATGTGCGGCTAGTTGGGGGTGTCCAGCGCGTACGCCATCTCGTCGGCATCCTTGGGGAGCGGCGGCACGACGAGCCCCCCTCTCACTGATATGCCACGTGCCAGGCAGCCGACAGCCAGGGGGTACTTGCAGCTTGTGCACATCGCGAATTCCATGGTGATAGGCTAGTGGCCATAGCCATGGCTCCAATGATGCGCTGCCGCTAGCCTCATAGTTGCTGGCCATTGCCTCGGGTGAGACCTGGAGAAGGACAGGGTAAGAAGAGATAATCCATCACCGGTGAGAGGGGATTTTTAGCGCCTGGTAGCCTAGACAACATTCATTGCATTTATGCCGGCGTGAGAACAGTGGTCAATCCGACAATCCGTCTCCTCGACTTGATGCGGCCAATTGACCAGGCAGTGTAAGCGGTTGTGCGAAAATGATAGGGCGACACAGAGTGCGGTGACAGTTCCTCGTTCTCCCGTGCATGTACTAATAGATGGATGTTCTTTGCATGTACTAATAGATGGATGTTCTTCGCGATGATAGACTAGATTGTGGGCCACCCCCTCCCTGCAAGTCCAATACACGTTAGCGGGCGTGCGTTCAGTGACGCGCAACAATTAATGCACGCCAGCATTCGCCAAAGCGTGGTGGCGTTATGGAAATGTCAGCGATACAAAATAGTTAGCGGCGTGCCAAGAAAACGACACGCCGACAATGCGTTCGGCAATGGTGGTCACGTGGATCCCAAATAATAGTGGCGCATTCTAGCTGTCGACTGGTACATGATTAACAGTGGCGCGCCAGCATTCAACACTATAAAGACAGTAACAGTGACCCGTAAAAAAAAGAAACGCCACTAACAGTAGTTCTACTATCACTATAGGTTTTTCTATATACTAGTGCATTAGAGTACTACACCAACCTTAACTACAGTCCTGAGCTGAAACGGCATGGTCCCCACCCCCTCCTGTCACCGGAGTAGCCAACAGAAGAACAATTCGGCTACACAAATAAAAAAATCTGATAAAATTTGAAGATTTAAAAATATGCATATTCAGATCCACACATTTATCATTTTTGTGTAGCTCAGAATACGAAGTATTTGAAACTGCTTTTTTGCACGTTTGTAGAATGCATCATTGATACCTTCACTTTTTTTTTTTAACTCGTAAGTACATTTTCAAAAAAATTAAAATACTAAAATCACGCCCGAAATGTCCACGCAGAGAGAGGAGAGATGTTAGTTACCATGCCTGTCTAGCTGACCATGGATGCACATGAAGCTTAAATCCATTACAAAGAGCAACATACCATCGCCCAGCGATGGAGCAGGAGCACACGATCCATTTGTCATCGTAGTCTTCTCCATTAAACAAGAAGGTGCCAAAGAACAACTAGTTCTGGCTGTACGATACAGCAACGGTTAAGAAATATTTGATTTCTCTGTTTAACAAATCCTGGGTTTATGTATGTGCACACTACTGGAATCGACGGCTTAGCCCGGTGGGCAAAATACTCGGTGAAGGGTGAAATCAATCTCGGCAAAGGATTCGCCGGGAGCAGCACTCGGCGAAATGAACTCGGCAGAATTTACCTCGGCAAAGAATCTTTGCCAAGTGCCTTTTTATCGGGAGACCCGGCGACGTGTTCGCCGAGTGTTTTTCTAGCACACTCGGCGCATAAAAGTGAATCACGGCCGTCCGGGGTCCAACGGCCGTCAGATCTTTGCCGAGGGTTTTCTAGCACACACGGCAAATCTTTGCCGAGAGCCGCACCCTCGTTGCCGACAAAAAATTTGTGCCGAGTGTTGGCACTCGGCAAAACCGATAAAAAAGGACAAAAAAAAATGACGCCGACGCGGGGACGGGTGAGGACGCCGACGCGGGGACGGGCGAGGACGCCGATGCTGGGCGGAGGGTGGTACGGGGATGACGCCGATGCGGGAGAGACACGAAGGTGCGGCCATCGGGCGAGGCGCAGAGTAGCTCCGTGGACTTGCCGGAGGAGTAGAGTATCCCTGCCAGGTCTGACTGATGAATCACGGGCGAGAGCAGGAGGATGGCGAGGCCGCGTGCGTCTAGGAAGGCCAGGAGCTGGGCCTCGAACTTGGAGTAGAGCAGGTGGAGCATCGCGGTGGAGCGCCAGCCGCCGCACCAGAGGTGGAGCGACTCCGTGGCGGAGGCCGGCGTCGTCTTCATGGCCGGTAGGCGTCGTCCCGTCGCCGCCGCCAAGCATCGTCATCCACGCGCCGGAATCAGAAACGGGAGAAGAGAGAAGATCAAGAGATAAGGTTCATGTGGAGCAGAGAAGGAGAGAGAGAGGGAGGGGTTCCACTGACCGATTTAAACCGTTGGATCCTACAAGATCTAAGGGCTCAGAGACGCGATTTTTTATCCGCGTGAAACTCCTCTCAACCAATTAGAACGTAAGGATTCTTTACCGTGTGTTGCAATGTGCGAAATTAGGATTCTCTTAAAAAATTTGTCAAAAATCAAGTTTATCATTTTTACTAGCAACTAGTACACATAAAAGGACTCCATGCCGAAGGATTTGTTTTTTCGATGTTTTCTTCATTTTCTTTGACTTTTTTCAAAAAATGGTCAAAATGGCGAGCACGGTTGTTCGATGAAAGGGGTCGAATTTTTCAAAACTATCGACGGTTCTGTGAAACAATCACTAATATTTTACCTTAAAATGATTTTTGGAAAAATTTCAGAGCAAACTATCACACACTTGTAGTTCAAATTGGAATTACTTTCGAAAAATCAACATAAAGTCATTTAAATGTGCGAAATTAGGTAGAAATCGAGAAAATTCCTAATATTTGGGGATTATCCATCAAATATGGACTACTTTGTGTGATAATTGGATGGGTACCATTTTGCACCATATTGTTTGTACTTGCTTCACAAAAAAGTCATTTTTGGCACTTAGAAAATGAAAAATGATATTTAGAAAAATAATTCAAAAAAACTTTATTCGGTAACATTGTTTATCATACCAAGATACACCTATGTGCCAAATATGGGAACATTATCACAAACCATGCCACATGAATGGTCATATCTTGGTCGTTTGGCTTGAAACCTATATATGTTTACAGATGATAGACCTTTTTGTGAAGGATTCTTTTGAATCATTGTCAAAAATCAAGTTTATCATTTTTCTCAGCAACTAGTACACATAAAAGGACTCCATGCCAAAGGATTAATTTTTTGTGTGTATTTGTTCACTTTCTTTGACTTTTTGAAAAAATGGTCAAAATGGCGAGCACAGCTGTTCGTTGAAAGGGGTCGAATTTTTTAAAAACTATCGATGGTTCTGTGAAACAATCACTAATTATATAGATTAAAATGATTTTTTGAAAAATTTCAGAGCAAACTATCACACACATGTAGTTCAAATTGGAATTACTTTCGGAAAATCAACATAAAGTCATTTAAATGTGTGAAATTAGGTAGAAATCTAGAACATTCCTAATATTTGGGGATTATCCATCAAATATGGACTACTTTGTGTGAAAATTAGATGGGTACCATTTTGCACCATATTGTTTGTACTTGCTTCACAAAAAAAGTCATTTTTGGCACTTAGAAAATGAAAAATGATATTTAGAAAAATAATTCAAAAAAACTTTGTTCGGTAACATTGTTTCTCATACCAAGATACACCTATGTGCCAAATATGGGCACATTATCACAAACTATCTCACGGGAATAGTCATATCTTGGTCATTTGGCTTGAAACCTATATATGTTTGTAGATGATAGACCTTTCTCTGAAGGATTCTTTTGAACAATTTGTCAAAAATAAATTTTATCATTTTTCCTAGCAACTAGTAGACATAAAAGGATTCCATGCCAAAGGATTACTTTTTTTGAGTATTTTTTCACTTTCTTTGACTTTTTTGAAAAAATTGTCAAAATGGCCACCATGTCTATTCATTGAGAGGGGCTGAATTTTTTAAAAACCATCGACGGTTCTGTGAAATAATCACTACATTTGTACCTTAAAATGATTTTTGGAAAAATTTCAGAGCAAACTATCACACACTTGTAGTTCAAATTGGAATTATTTTCGAAAAATCAACATAAAGTCATTTAAATGTGTGAAATTAGGTAGAAATCGAGAAAATTCCTAATATTTGGGGATTATCCATCAAATATGGACTACTTTGTGTGATAATTGCATTGGTGCAATTTTGCACCATATTTTTTTGTACTTCCTTCACAAAAAAGCCATTTTTGGTGCTTAAAAAATGGAAAAATACATCTTCGCCGAGAGGGGCACTCGGCAAAGATTTTCCACCGTCACGGCACTGTCGGTCCGGTTGTTAGGTGCCACGTGGCGATTCCTTTTACCGAGACAGAAAATTCGCCGAGTGCAATTCCTTTCGTTTGCCGAGAAAATGCTCTTTGCCGAGTGCCTAAATAGGGGACACTCGGCGAAGATACCTTTGCCGAGCATGCGTCATTTTGCCGAGTGCTTTTGTCGTGCGACACCTTTGCCGGGTGTCCCGTGTTTTTGCAGTCGGCAAAGGCCGGACCACCCGGCCGAGACTCATTTTCCAGTAGTGTGTAGACCAAAATCTAGTACCTACATATCGCAGCGTGTGATGTCACAACTAAGCCACACAAAATAATCTGCTGTTTCATGCTGAAACACTAGTTGAATTTTGGCGTGGCATCACGCCACGCCCTTGGTGATTTTTTTGTGCAATGTATTTTTTTTCTTTTTTTTTTGTAACCAAAATGTTGGCTAAATTGGAGTGTTGAAACATTTGGTTGTTTTCGTATGAACAGGTAGCATTTTTTGTGTGTGCATTTCTGTTATATTGTGCACAATATTCAATTGTTTGAAGGTTTGAAGTGGTCAAACATGTTTGTATTTCAATGTCAATATTTAACTGAAATCAGAACAATCCATTTGAATTTGATTTCATATTTAGTGAAAATTTGTTCGTGTGGTGTCGAAATGTTGGCCAAATTGAAATGTCGAAATAAATTTGGTATTTGTTATGAGTATACTGCAGTTATTTTTGGTGAGCATTTTGGTTTTATTTTATGGAATATCGGAATATTCGCTTAAATGTTGGACTAATTTTTTATTGGCGATATGTTGTTGTAATATTTCGTGAGCAATGCTTTATTAAAGTATTGCAGATGTCCAAAGCATATTAAAGGAATGTTTTAGAATTGAGAAGATTAAGTAACAAAATCACTTGGGGGGGGGGGGGGGACTTCTTATTTTCTCTGCATGTTCGTATTAAAATGTGCATTATTGTAAACAAATAGCATTCGTTTAATTAATTTAATTCCATAAATTTTTTGGAGTGGTCAAGTATCTTTGCAATTTGTCATATATATATCGAAATATTTAGTTTAACTCCATAGTTTGAGGAAGTGCATTGTAAGGGATTTCGTTAAATTCAATCCATAATTAGAATAAATGTTTTTTTATTTTCTTCAAATATTTAGTGAATGAAGCATTTTTAAATTTTATGTCCATAATTAGAGAGTTTTTAGCTAAATTATCTCTGAATATTAAACATCTTGGGAAGATATAATAAGTTCGTATTTTGCCTTCAAAATTTAGTTGAACTCCATATTCAAATGGTTTACATTAGGTGCACATTTATTAAATTCAATCCATAATTTGAGGGAGTTAACTTGGATTTTATCCAAATATTTTGGCGAACTAAAATCCTGAAATATGTTTTCATTATGCCATAAGTAGTGCAAATAATGTTTTTTCCCCCGACTGCGTACTATGATCAGAGGAAATGTATTATGTGAGCTTTCATTAAATTGTAATCCATAATTAGATAAAGTGCACATACAATGTATACAAATATTATGCAGTTTGAATTGTTTAAGGTTGTTTGTATGTTAGCATTAGTAAGCAACCTTTTTTTTTCCCTGAGCATGTTGATATATTTTGGGGTAACTCAAATATTTTAGTATTTTGAAATGTTGAAATGTGCTTCTTTTTCCCAAATAACATTCAAGTTATCTATCTAGTTAGCGGCATTGCATGTTGATATATTTTGGGGTAACTCAAATATTTTAGTATTTTGAAATGTTGAAATGTGCTTCTTTTTCCCAAATAACATTCAAGTTATCTATCTAGTTAGCGGCATTGCATGTTTTCTCGATTTGTGGAGAAAGTCTGTCTATGTTGCATTCAAATTTTGACCATTTTGAATTGTGCATTTATATTTTGTGTTTTGCTATATGTAGTTAGCGTTGATTTTTTTTAGCATTGTGTACACAGTTTAGTGAATGTCCAAATATTTATCGAATTAAAGTATTTGAATATGTTTGTATGTTGGCATGAATTTTTAATTTGTAATTAGGGGAGATGTTTTTTCAAATATAATCAAATTTTTAAAAGTTTTGAATGTTCAGAAAGTTTTGTTCTATGGCATAAGTAATTACCACATATTATTCTGATTATTTTGTTGCATTACCCATATATTTGGCGTCACGCCACGTCCTTGGTGATTTTTTTTGTGCAATGTTTTTTTTTTGTAACCAAAATGTTGGCTAAATCGGAGTGTTGAAACATTTGGTTGTTTTCGTATGAACAGGTAGCATTTTTTTTTGTGTGCATTTCTGTTATATTGTGCACAATATTCAATTGTTTGAAGGTTTGAAGTGGTCAAACATGTTTGTATTTCAATGTCAATATTTAACTAAAATCAGAACAATCCATTTGAATTTGATTTCATATTTAGTGAAAATTTGTTCGTGTGGTGTCGAAATGTTGGCCAAATTGAAATGTCAAAATAAATTTGGTATTTGTTATGAGTATACTGCAGTTATTTTTGGTGAGCATTTTGGTTTTATTTTACGGAATATTGGAATATTCGCTTAAATGTTGGACTAATTTTTTATTGGCGATATGTTGTTGTCATATTTCATGAGCAATGCTTTATTAAAGTATTGCAGATGTCCAAAGCGTATTAAAGGAATGTTTTACAATTGAGAAGATTAAGTAACAAAATCACTTGGGGGGGGGGGGGGGGGGGGACTTCTTATTTTCTCTGCATGTTCGTATTAAAATGTGCATTATTGTAAACAAACATCATTCGTTTAATTATTATAATTCCATATTTTTGGAATGGTCAGGTATCTTTATAATTTGTCATAAATATCGAAATATTTAGTTTAACTCCATAGTTTGAGAAAGTGCATTGTAAGGTATTTCGTTAAATTCAACCGATAATTAGAATAAATGTTTTTTATTTTCTTCAAATATTTAGTGAATGAAGCATTTTTAAATTTTATGTCCATAAGTAGAGAGTTTTCAGCTAAATTATCTCTGAATATTAAACATCTTGGGAAGATATAATAAGTTCGTATTTTGCCTTCAAATTTAGTTGAACTCCATATTCAAATGGTTTACATTAGGTGCACATTTATTAAATTCAATCCATAATTTGAGGGAGTTAACTTGGATTTTTATCCAAATATTTTGGCGAACTAAAATCCTGAAATATGTTTTCATTATGCCATCAGTAGTGGAAATAATGTTTTTTTCCCCGACTGCGTAGTATGATCAGAGGAAATGTATTCTGTGAGCTTTCATTAAATTGTAATCCATAATTAGATGAAATGCACATACAATGTATACAAATATTATGCAGTTTGAATTGTTTAAGGTTGTTTGTATGTTGGCATTAGTAAGTAACCTTTTTTTTCTGAGCATGTTGATATATTTTGGGGTAACTCAAATATTTTAGTATTTTGAAATGTTGAAATGTGCTTCTTTTTCCCAAATAACATTCAAGTTATCTATCTAGTTAGCGAAACTGCATGTTTTCTCGATTCGTGCTAACAAATGGAGAAAGTCTGTCTATGTTGCATTCAAATTTTGACCATTTTGAATTGTGCATTTATATTTTGTGTTTTGCTATATGTAGTTAGTGTTGATTTTTTTTAGCATTGTGTACATAGTTTAGTGAATGTCCAAATATTTATCGAATTAAAGTATTTGAATATGTTCGTATGTTGGCATGAATTTTTAATTGTAATTAGGGGAGATGTTTTTTCAAATATAATCAAATTTTTAAAAGTTTTGAATGTTCAGAAAGTTTTGTTCTATGGCATAAGTAATTACCACGTATTTTTCTGATTATTTTGTTGCATTACCCATATATTTGTCGGTGGTTATACTCAGAGTTTTTGATATTGAACGATTTCTAATTTTTCTGAAAAATATCTAGCCCTCCACGCTAATACGTGGGAGGCATTTTTTTTTTGAAATATTGAAATTTGAATGCAGATCATATGTCATGAGTAGTTTTTTTTAATGTAGGTTTTTTTTACTACCATGGTGTAAATAATTAAATTCTGGAAATGTGCTTACTTAAAAGTTTTTTGGTTTCTAATATGTTCAATTTCAAGGGAAGTCTACATTGTTAAGTTGTTTGAATGCTAAATTTGGAAAATTGGGAAGTTATTTATATTTATTAAATAAAATTTAGAAGCAAGGTACATTTGGAGCAAATGAATTTGCATTTTGTTGAAATATTCATCTAATCAAACATTTTTTTAATGCAGTGACTATTTTGCTTTTGTTTACAATTTTGTGGAATTTGGTCGCATTTGATTTAGAAATGTATGTAATCATTGTTTTTTTTAAGTTTTTTATATTTGTTAGATTCAATTTAGAAGCAAGCCATAATTAGAGCAAATGTACTTACATTTTCTCGAAACACACCTAATCAAACGCTTGTTTTTTAAATGAAGTGATTTTTTTCTTTTTTTTGTTGCGAATTTGTGGAATTTGGTTTCATTTGATTTGGAAATGTAGCTAATCAATTTCTTTTAATGCAGTGGCTATTTTGATTTTGAAAAATTTGTAGAATTTAGTGTTATTTATTTTGAAAATGTCTTTGAAAAGTTCCAAAAAGTTCGAAAAAATGGAAAAGCCGAACAGAAAGAAAGAAAAGAAAAAAAATTAGGGAAGCCCAGCCCAGCAAGAGTTCGTGCTAACAAATGGAGAAAGTCTGTCTATGTTGCATTCAAATTTTGACCATTTTGAATTATGCATTAGTATTTTGTGTTTTGCTATATGTAGTTAGCATTTGGTTTTTTTTTTGAGCATTTTGTACACAGTTTAGTGAATGTCCAAATATTTATCGAATTAAAGTATTTGAATATGTTCGTATGTTGGCATGAATTTTTAATTGTAATTAGGGGAGATGTTTTTTTCAAATATATTCAAAATTTTAAAAGTTTTGAATGTTCAGAAAGTTTTGTTCTATGGCATAAGTAATTACCACGAAGTTTTCTGATTATTTTGTTGCATTACCCATATATTTGTCGGTGGTTATACTCAGAGTTTTTGATTGTTGAACGATTTCTAATTTTTCTGAAAAATATCTAGCCCTTCACGCTAATACGTGGAAGGCATTTTTTTTTGAAATATTGAAATTTGAATGGAGATCATATGTCATGAGTAGTTTTTTTAATGTAGGTTTTCTTTTACTACCGTGGTGTAAATAATTAAATTCTAGAAATGTGCTTACTTAGAAGTTTTTTGTTTTCTAATATGTTCAATTTCAAGGGAAGTCTACATTGTTAAGTTGTTTGAATGCTAAATTTGGAAAATTGGGAAGTTATTTATATTTGTTAAATTCAATTTAGAAGCAAGGTACATTTGGAGCAAATGAATTTGCATTTTGTTGAAATATTCATCTAATCAAACATTTTTTTTTTGAATGCAGTGACTATTTGCTTTTGTTTACAATTTTGTGGAATTTGGTCGCATTTGATTTAGAAATGTATGTAATCATTGTTTTTTTAGTTTTTTGAAGTTTTTTATATTTGTTAGATTCAATTTAGAAGCAAGCCATAATTAGAGCAAATGAACTTGCATTTTCTCGAAACATTCACCTAATCAAACACTTGTTTTTAAATGAAGTGACTTTTTTTCATTTTTTTGTTGCGAATTTGTGGAATTTGGTTTCATTTGATTTGGAAATGTAGCTAATCAATTTTTTTTGAATGCAGTGGCTATTTGATTTTAACAATTTTGTTGAATTTAGTGTTATTTATTTTGAAAATGTCTTTGAAAAGTTCCAAAAAGTTTGAAAAAATGGAAAAGCAGAACAGAAAGAAAGAAAAGAAAAAATTAGGGAAGCCCAACCCAGCAAGAGCCCGTCTGCAGCCCAGGCCCACTGTGACGTGGCGGTGGCGTCATAGTGGCCGGAGATGCAGCGGCAACGGCGACCACGGCGAGGCGGCGCCACCGCGAGATGGGAGGCGTGGCTGGGTGCATCGGGTGTGCCTGGGCACGGGGTGTCTACAGGTGGCGGCGCCGCTGGAATTTGGCCACCGGAGTGTCGTCGGCGTCGTCCGGTCGCTGCGGCGGCCTGCGAGCACGGCGGCGTCAATTTCGGCGAGCTCGCGGCGTCCCGGCACGCGAGAGCGGGCGAGGAGAAAGAGGGCGTGACGGCGGAGGTCGGCGGGGCGTGGATCTGGACGGGGAGGGCCGGAGCGGGGCAGGCATGTGTCGGCGGTGCCGCCGGCGACTGCAGTGTCGCGGGAGAGAGAAAGGGAAGGGGTTTTCTGCGATGGCATTTTACGAAAAAGTCCTTGATGTTTTCTGTAATTGCAAGAAGGTCCAAAATAGCGGAGAGGTCTGGACTGCGGGTTTGATTTACCGTTTAGAGAAGGGTGTTTTTGCAAAACTGTCATGGGCGCGTCCTGTGGGCCGTCCGATCGCCGGCCGACGGCTCGGATCGAGTACTGTATGCTACAGTAGCGACTGTTCACAGCTACAGTTCACGAGCGCTCTCAGCGCGAGAATGCGTCCGGCTTTAATATAGTTATAGATAGATTCCATGCGACTCATGCCAAGGCCATCGTATAACAACCCTCAAGGCTGGTACCCCTCATCTGGCAGGTGACAGCTAACATTCGATGCGACTCATGCTCCTCCACTGTTCATCATAAAGAACTGTGCCATGATCTTACCGATCCAAATGAGCATCTGAACCTGCATAATTACAATTCTGTAGTATCGATCCACATGTCCAGATCATGACCACAAGGTGATCTGCTCCTCGCTAATGGTGGCGTACGTCAACGATAAGATGACATCCACTGAGCCCTATGGCATGACAGGTGCCCCCAAGTCCCATCAATCCATAATCCCATCATGTGTTATTAAACCTCACAGCCTAAAAGCATATATCCTTAATTTTCAATCATCCACTGGACGCTGCTTTTGCTCCAACTTTGAGAGGTGTGAAGACCAAATCCGAGGGAATTGGGTGGGCTTTCGTTCCATCTGCATTGCAGTCACCGTCGCTGCCGTTACCTGCAAAATCAGGATAAAAGGGGTGGAAATTCGGTGTTTCTTATCAACCCGCCGGGCATCTACATCATAACCGAGATTAGTGCACCAGAGGGAGCCAATGTTCACATCATCAGTAAGAAGCCCAGGTTTTTTTCTACCATTTCAAGATAAATCAATCCTGGCGTGACAGCTCTGAATACTCACATTGTTTGTTTTTCTTGAAACGAACTAGACGATCCATCGTCTTGCGGTTGTGGTGGTCACCATCATCCTATGGTGAGAGTTATCTCCCGGCAATTGATGTGCACCACGAGAAATGAAAAATTAACCAAACAAGCAAAATTATTTTCAACCGAAAGCATGAATATTCTAATATGATAGCATTTCACCATCTTATCCTACCAAAAGGCAGTTACACAAATGCAATGGAACACCTGTCACTCGATTCCTGATTAATTTCACCATCCTGCAAGAATTCACATGCCAATTTGGCGAGCCATGATCTACAGAATCTGTATTTTAACTTCACAAATTATTGATCAGACTGACACAAAAATGCAAATTTTGAGGGAAAACATGTGCAGTGCAAAGAAAAGAACAGAAAGTGCAGTTCTACCCTACTCAGTGATAATTATGTTAGCGAGGTTCTACGTTGGAGCCAAAAGGAATAAAAAATATAGAAAAAGAGAAGAGACATAAGTGAGCAAAAGACTTTATTGTGGCCTTCTTCCCTAAGGCCAAGGAGAATTGTGTGAAAACATACATATCTGAGATAAAGACTTGACTTAAGTGATGCATTCGATGGGAACGGGAACAGGAACTAATTGCCATCACACTGATGATGACTGATCAGTGTTTCAATAAAGGCTCCGTGCATCCTGCCCTAGTCATATCATATAAGCAAAGCAAGAAAAACTCACAAATACAAGAACAACTGCAATGTATGGGAAGCCTTTCAAAAGTAAGATGTGTAAGATAAAAGGGAGGTGAGAGGCCACAAAGTGTACTGCAAGATTGCAGGTTGGTGGCATCCACATCAGTGTTGCTTCCATGCCTCCCTGGCTTGCTCCTGATCCTGAAGAAATTGTATTTATTCTTTTTTGCTGAAGGAACCTCCAGAAACAAAAAGTAACTAATCCCATAGCAATGGAGAAGTTAGGTCATGAGGATAAAATACTGCTCAGGACCCTATTGCCCACATAAAACTTACTTTTCACAACTTCCGTCTCCATAAGGCAGAAACACTACACAAACGTTAGTACATGAGTAATAGTTCGGATCTATAAAGAGATCAGCAATTAGTTACATCTTGGTCACTTATCAAGCAACAAGGGCGTCACTATAGGAAACAGGCAGTATGCCGACGACTTTTAGCCGTCGGCATAGGAAGAAAAGCCCTCGGCACACGCTACGACGACGGCTGCCCTCGGCGTAATATGGCTTCGACATAGACACATTTGTCGTCGGTGTATTAAAAGCCATCGGAGTAGGGCTACGTCGACGGCATAACTCTCACTACGCCGACAGCTTTGTCGTCGGCATATTTTTTTCCAAATTTTTAATTTTTTCAAAAATTATTTTTCAATTTTTTTAATTCTATTCCGAAATTTCCCACTTAGCTACACACTTAATCTATGATTTCACACTTAATCTCATATCAAAATACTTACCCTGGTCAAACTTCCCACTGGGTCACCTATCATTAAAATGCTCCTGCAACAGCACGCTTAACCTTTATGTTCCTTCCAAATTAGCTTCCAAATAAGATGTTACAACTTACTGATATTAGTATCCTATCAATCATATTAACCCCTGGATCATGATGTTACACTTTTATAAAGTTTAAATTTAAAAAATCTATTTGAATAAATAATAATGATTAATGATTATGTAATAATATTTTTTGAATAAATAACAATAAAATAAAATTTACTTTATTTTTTCCGTTTACATTCAATATGGAATAATTCATATCTTTAAATCCGTAAATCAAAATTTGACAAATAAATTGTCTAAGTCGACTAGAAAAATAAGAGGAATTCAAATATGACATCCATATAATCTTTTGCATCACAGAAACATTGATAAACTTAAAAAAATTGACCTCTTTTGATGAATAGTCATGGTGGCCATTTTGACCGATTTTGAAAAAAAAACAAATAAAGTGAAAAAACCTCAAAAAAATATCCTCTGGCATGGAGTCCTTTTGTATGTACTAGTTGGTATGAAAAATGATAAACTTGCTTTTTGACAAATTTTTCAAAAATCTTTACAAAAAGGTCTATCATGTATAAACATCTATAAGTTTAAGCCAAATGACAAAGTAATGACTATTCCAAAACTATCGATGGTTCTATGAAATAATCGCTACTTGTGTACTTTAAATTGTTTTTTGGAATTCAGAGCAAACTATCACACACTTGTAGTTCAAATTTGAATTACTTTTGAAAAATCGGCATAAAGTCATTTAAATGTGCAAAATTAGGTAGAAAGGGAGAAAATTCCTAATATTTTGTATTATCCTTTAAATATGGACAACTTTGTGTGAAAATTGGATGGGAGCCATTTTGCATCATATTTTGTGTACTTGCTTCACAAAAAAAGTCGTTTTTTACATTTAGAAAATGAAAAATGATATTTATAAAAATAATTTCAAAAAACTCAGTTCAGTAACATTGTTGTCCATACCAAGATACACATATGTGCCAAATATGAGCACATTATCACAAACTATGCCACGGAAATGATCATATCTTGGTCGTTTGATTTGAAACCTATATATGTTTATAGATGATAGACCTTTTTGTGAAGTGATTTTTTTAAAGTTTGACAAAAATCAAGTTTATAATTTTTCCTGTCAACTAGTACACATAAGAGGACTCTATGCCAAAGGATTTCTTTTTTTGAGATTTTCTTTATTTTCTTTGAGTTATTCGAAACCATGGTCAAAATGGTCAACAAGGCTATTCATTGATAGAAGTCGATTTTTCCAAAACTATCGATGGTTCTATGAAATAATCACTACTTGTGTACTTTAAAATGATTTTTGGAAAAATTTCAGAGCAAACTATCACACACTTTTAGATTCAAATTTGAATTACTTTCAAAAAATCGGTATAAAGTCAATTAAATGTGCGAAATTAGGTAGAAGGGATAAAATTCCCAATATTCACTACTAGGGAATTGTTTATAGCAGCACACGTTACCGCTGGCTGTTTGTAATTTTTTTCGCCGGTGGTAAGTTGTGATCGGCCGGCCTAAATTTACCCCCGGCGGTTTGGGCCAAAACCGCCAGGGATAAGCTACATAGCGCCGGCGGGAGGGAAATTGGGCCGCCGGCGGTAATTGGGCCACGGACCCCGGGCTGGGCCTCAAATTACCGCCGGCGGTTTCTAAGAAAACCGCCGGGGGTAACCCTCGTACCGCTGGCGGGAAGTATATGTAACCGCCGGCGCTAACTGGGCCCAGCGCTGGCCTGCCCGGCTCAGATTTACCCCCGGCGGTTAGGCCAAAAACCGCCGGCGATAAATGGACGTACCCCCGGCGGTTGTATGTGAACCGCCGGCGGTAAATGCCTTACCCCGGCGGTTTGGGTTGGAACCGCCGGCGGTAATCCTGGCATCTATTATTAAGCTCGACCAGCCACTTCTCCCCACCTACCAACTCACTCTCTCACTCACTATCCATGGAGCTCGACCAGAGCTCATTTCCCCACTACTTCCACCTATTTTGGCTTATTTAAGCACTTAATTAAGTTCCAAATGCACTATATAGCTAGCATCTAGATCTAGATCTATATCTCCCCACCCATTTTCAATCCCTTTCTCTCTATTTGTAGGATCTAGATCTAGCTCACTCTCTTCTGTCGACGTGTGGCTTCTCCGGTGCTCTAGCGTGGACCTCGCGACAGGTAACTAATGAGTGGAAAGAATGTGCAGGCAAAGTCGCGGGTCACTTGTGGCGAAAAACGGTTTCCATGCATATGTGGACCGTTGTGCATTTGTTTTGATGTTCAGGTACATTGAGTTGCCAATGTTTTGCCGGAATGTTGATTAACTTCCGTTCCGGCGATTTTCTGGCACTCCGGCATGACCATTTTTAGCAAAGGTCATGCCGAATTTTTTCGTGAAAACCGAGACGATGATGGGTCTCTAATCGATTCTCTTGTGTCGTGCAGGCTACGATGGTCATCGAGATGAGGAAAGCGTCGTTGATAGATACGTGGAACGCGCGACGGCCGACATGTATCGAACTAAGCGCATGCATATAAAGTGTCCTTGTCGAGATGCAAGCTAGTGTCATTGTTCGACCCCATTTCAGGCACTGTGAATGAGCACCTGCTTAGGTTTGGTTTCATGGAAGGCCATACTCAATGGATGAGTAGCGACGATGAAGGTGATGATGATGAAGGTGATGATGAAGGTGATGATGATGATGACCACGACGAGGAAGCGGATGCCACATACGACAATGAAGATGAGGTGGGAGGGGATGCGGACGATGGTGAAGAAGGCCGGGAGGAACATGCGGACGATGAGGACCTGAGTAGGAATACCCCGCTAACCGCGGCCGTGCAGGACCCTCATGTTCAAGAACTTCTTCTCAGCAACACATCGGCCGATAGACGGAAGTCTAAGCTGGATCAACTGGAGGTAGACTCGAGAACTCCATTGTATGGCCCAGCTAGCGGGACGGAGGAGAGCCGTCTGAGAGCAGCTCTCGATATTCTGGAGATGAAGGCAAAACATAAATGGTCGGATACAAGCGTGGACGACCTCTTCGGATGGATGAAGACGCACTTTCCTGAAGGTAACACGTGTGCCGGTAGCCTAAATGAGGCAAAGAAAATCGTGTGCCCTCTCGATTTACCGCACAAGAAATACCACGCCTGCATCGGTGACTGTGTAATTTATCGAAATGAGCACGCCAACCTCGATACATGCCCAGTGTGCGGCGAATCTTGATACAGGAGAGGGACGAGAAAAGCTCCTCGAAAAGTTGTGTGGTACTTCCCGCTCAGGCCCCGTCTCCAGCGGTACTTCGCGGACCCCAAGGAAGCTAAGCTCATGCGCTGGCACGCGGAAAGGAAGGAGGCGGTGAAGAAGGATCTAGATCGGGTTGAAAACCCAGTGCTGACACACCCTTCGGATGCAAGCCAGTGGAAGGCATTAGACGGTGAGTATTACGAAGAATTTGGAAAAGAAGCAAGGAACATCAGGCTGGGTGCGAGCAACCGACGGGCTCAATCCGTTTGGCAACCAGAGCAGCAAGCACAGCACTTGGCCCGTGTTTGTATGGATGTACCAACCTCCCCCCATGGCTATGCCTGAGAAGAAGTACATACACATGAGTATCCTAATCCAAGGGCCGACGCAACCAGGGAGCGATATCAACCTGTATCTCGGGCTATTGAAGGAGGAGCTAGATGGTTTGTGGGAGGAAGGGATAGAAACTTGGGACGCCTATGGGCAAGAAACTTTCCGTATGAAAGCTGCACTGCTCACGACAGTGCAGGACTATCTCGGATACGGATATATCGCGTGCCAGGTGTGCCACGGACACAAGGCATGTGTGAGGTGCAATGGAAAAGACGCCATTTGTACAGCTGAGTAAGGATGGGTCTTCGAAAAACCGTCTACATGAGGCATCGAATGTGGCTACCCGAGAATGACCCGTGGAGGCAGCGTGGAGATCTGTTCAATGGGAAGGATGAGCCGAAACAGCTCCACGTAAGCGTAGCGGCGAAGGAGATCGATACTCTGTTGAAAAACTGGAAAGACTGCCCTCCGTCTGGGTAAGATAAAGAAGCAAAAAGCGGAAGAAAGGAGATAAGAAGAAGAAAAAGGATCCTGGGCCGCTCTTGGGGGTATGGAAAAGGAGGTCCGTGTTTTGGGACTTGCCGTACTGGAAGATCCTCGGTACGCCTCATTGCCTTGATGTCATGCATATCACGAAGAACATCTGCGAGAGCTTGCTTGGCACTATGCTCAACATGCTCAACACCAAAGACGGGTCGAAATGAAGACACGACCTGATGGCCCTGAATATCAGAAAAGAGCTTCACTTGGATCCGGATGAGGAGGAGACGGATAATCGCAAGCGCAAAAGGGCGGCTAAGCATAGCGAAACTCCTCGCCCCTCCTGCTTCACTCTAACTCCTGACGAGCTCGAACAATTCATCAACTGCCTCCTAGGAGTCAAATATCCTGTAGGCTACGCAGGGCTGATTCGCAGATGGCTGGACCCGACAAAAAAAATATTCAGCGGGATGAAGTCTCATGACTGTCACGTCATGATGACGCAGATACTTCCGGTTGCAATACGCGGGATAATGGAACCGCACGTTCGTGCAAGTTGACTGGCCTCTGTAGCTTCTTCGACGTCATCACTCGGAAGTCGATAACCGTCAAGAAACTTGGGAGGCTGCAGGAAGAGATCGTCACCATCTTATGCGAGATGGAGATGTACTTCCCGCCCGCATTCTTTGACATCATGGTCCATCTGCTGGTGCATATAGTAGACGATATCGAGGATCTCGGGCCGGCATTCCTTCACAACATGATGGCGTTAGAAAGAATGAACGGGTTCATCAAAGGATACGTTCGTAACAGGGCACATCCGGACGGAAGCATCGTCCAAGGCTTTCTCACCGAGGAGTGCATCTCTTCTTCTGCAAGAATTATCTAAACGGGATGACCCACGTCCGCTTGGTTTTGCCCGCCAGCAAGCACGCTGGCAGGTTTGATGGAGTAGGCCACGATACTGGCAAGAGGGAACTGGACGTGGATCAAGATGGTAGAAGAACTGACTTTAACAGGGCCCACTTAGTAGCGCTACAGCACATGACCGATGTCGAGCCTTGGGTGGAGGAGCACATAACCATGATCAAAAACACCGCTAACTGGCCGATGACGGAAGAAGAGGTATTTAGAGCGCACAACTCCTCTTTCGCGCGCTGGTTCAAAGACCAGATTGATGCCAATCCCCCGCCAATGACAAGCAATGGAGACAAAATGCTATTGGCCTTGTCTTATGGGCCCGCGCCCAACCTCATGACTTATCAGAAATACGACATCAACGGTTACACATTCTATACGGAGGAGAGAGACAAAAGAAGCGACTACCAGAACTCGGGTGTGACGATGGAATCATACACGGGTGAAGAGAAGAAAAGATACTACGGAAGGATCGAGGAAATCTGGGAGCTCGACTACGTCGGGGAGAAGCTACCAATGTTCCGTGTCAGATGGGCTACGGACGTCACAAAAGAAGACGAGTATTTCACAACCATGCGTATGCCC